>CAKNYM010044563.1:9123-66255 GCA_932195095.1 Andricus curvator | reverse complement strand
GAGTTAGCCCAAAGCAACGTGGCTGACTGCAAGAGCCGGAGCTCTCGTTTTTAGGATAAAAGAATTGACTTTTGAACTTTAATTATGATTATGGCTACGGGCATGTGATACTTATCCGATTCTTACTTTACCGACATTTTTTACACTATACCAATTCTACATAAAATGAGATATTTAACTGAAACTCTGGTGAAATAAAGAAAAAGGAATAAGAAACGTTTATATGTCAATAAATTTTCAAAATTAAATTAAATAATAATTTTTGGACATTTGTTTGTATCTGTGAAAACTATTGGTACATGAACGTTTCTTAATGCCTTTTCTTAATACCCCCAAACTCTCAGCTCGATATCTTAATTCATGTGAAATTTGCTTATTGAAAAAAATGTCGGTAAAGTAGGAATGAGATAAGTGTCACATGCTGTTGAGGGTTTGAATAAATAAATAAATAAAAATAAACAAAAATAAAATAATTATAGTAAATAATAAAGAATAATAAATAATAATTAAATAATAATATGAAATTAAAAAAAAATTAATTTGATATAATATTTTTAGCAATTTTTATTATCCTTGATGATTTTTTATTATAAATATTAAAAGAAAAAGTCAAGTTTAGAGCTTGTATCAAAAGTTTTTAAAATACTCGAACTGGGTTTGAAACATTAATTTCGATTATGACTAAGGGCATGTGATTCTTAAACGATTCCTACTTTACTGTCGTTTTTTTTTCATTATACCAATTCAACATGAAATGAGATATCGAGCTGAAACTTTGCCGAAATAAAGAAAAATGACTAAGAAACGTTTATATGTCAATAAATTTTTTAAATTAAAATAAAAAATAATTTTTGGACATTTTTTTTGTATCTGTGAAAATTTATTGGTACATGAACGTTTCTGAACCCTTTTTCTTTATACCCCCAAACTCTTAGCTTGATATTTTGATTCATGTGAAATTTGCATATTCAGAAAATATCGGTAAAGTAGGAATCAGATAAGTGTCTCATGATGTTGAGGGTTTGAATAAATAAATGAAAATAAAGAAAAATGAAATAATTATAGTAAATAATAAAGAATAATAAATAATAATTAAATAATAATATGAAATTAAAAAAAAAAAAATTATTTGATTTAATATTTTCAGCAATTTTTATTATCATTGATGATTTTTTATTATAAATATTAAAAGCAAAAGTGAAGTTTAGTGCTTGTGTCAAAAGTTTTCAAAATACTCGAACTGGGTTTGAAAATTTAATTTTGATCATGGCTAAGGGCATGTGATGCTTAAACGATTCTTACTTTACCGACGTTTTTTTTCATTATACCAATTCAACATGAAATGAGATATCGAGCTGAAACTTTAGTGAAATGAAGAAAAAGGACTAAGAAGCGTTTATATGTCAATAATTTTTTTAAATTTAAATGAATAATAATTTTTGGAAATTTTTTTGTATCTGTGAAAATGTATTGGTACTTGAACGTTCCTTAACCACCCTTCCTTTATACCCGCAAACTCTCAGCTCGATATTTTATTTCGTGTGACATTTGCATATTCAAAAAATATGTCGGTAAAGCAGGAATAGAAGAAGTGTCACATGCTGTTGAACGTTTGAATAAATACATACAGTTAAACAAAAATAAAATAATTATAGTAAACAATAAAGAATGATAAATAATAATTAGATAATAATATGAAATTTAAAAAAATTCAATTAAATATTTTTTACCAATTTTTAATCTCGTTGATGATTTTTTATTATTAATATTAAAATTAAAAGTCAAGTGTAGTGTTTGAGTCAAATGTTTTTAAACTACTAGAATTGACTTTTAAACTTTAATTTCGATTATGACTAAGGGCATGTGATACTTAAACGATTCCTACTTTACTGAGATTTTTTCATTATACCAATTCCAGACGAAATGTGATATCGAGAAATTACAATACAATTTTCACACAGAAAGTTTAATTCATTGCGATCTATTTTATTCAAGAACAAAACAAGATAAATAGTTTACCCGGTAAATTGTAATAAAGTCATCACAATAGTTGCCAGGAATAAGGTGTTCCCAATGAAATCGAGATCAAAATGGAAGCAGATGATACTGAAGAAGGTAGTTAATCTTATAATTTTTCCATTGTTTTTTAAACAGTTTCCTTTAACTGTAAAAATTAGTTTCACAATTTTTAAAATGTTCGCAGAGAATGAAATGGATACAGAGACGGAGGAAGAGGTGGATGAGGATGTCGAGGACGGGGAAGGGGAAGAGGTTGACGTGGAGAGTTTGGAGTAGGAGGAGGTTGACGTGGAGGGTTTAGAGGAGGAGGAGGAGGAGCAGGAAGGGGGAGGAGGCGGACATGGACGACAGGACTGCAGCCATGGAAGCAATGTATCGCTCTCAGCTGCAACTGCACCAGCAGATGCTGCAGCAACAATTACTCGAACAAGAGCTGCAACAGAAGCAATTGCTCGAGCAGTAATACATCCAGCAACAGCATATCCAAACGGGTGGTACACATGAAGGTAGGATAGAGAGTCTTTTTATCGTTAAATGGGATAGGTCGAGGTATTTTAACAAGTTTCATGCGAAAGGGGGCGAAATTGAAATTAAAATAGTAGAGCCTTCAGAATCTGAAAATATTATCGAGTATTTAAAAAAAGCGTTTATCGCTATTTTTAATTATTTGATGAATTTTGTTGATAACCCTGAAGATTATGCTGGCATAAAATTCAATTCTGATTTTTTTTCGAAAGGTTCTGGTGGTTTATCCTTTCGTCCGGCACGCGACTTAAGTTTCGTGATCGTTTGGGATCTCATTTTTAAAATTATCCAGAGTAACGATGAGTTTAAACTGGACAAATCGTTTGTTGTAACTTTTAATACCAAAAAAGGAATACGCGGTGCTGGGCGAAAGGCGCTGGCGTACGAGGGTGTTAAAAAGAAGTAAATTTTAAAAATTAAAAATTCTGATAATCTTTGTCTCCCGCGCTCGATTGTGGCTGCATGTGTGTACCAAGAGCGGGGTACAATTCGCAGCGGGGAGTTGCATGTGAAATGGGTAAGCGTAACGCAGTCAAAGGGAAAATTACAACGAGAACTAGCTACTTAGCTAGTGCGGAATTCAGGTGTGACGATCCCTGAATCCGGTTGCTGATTGTTTGAAGCGAATATTATTCAAAATTACCTCCTACGTGAAAGAATCGCGCTAGTTATTTTTGAATTTAATAATTTCGGTATATGTATATACCTGTATATGACGGTAATACAATAATTTCAGAATCGGGGCATACGGTGCGATATAGTGTAAATATCATGTTTTACCCCGATAAAAACCATTTTGAACCCATTTTATGTTTAAAATCAGCCGCGGGTAGCCATGAGTTTTGCATACCCTGTAATAAAAGCTACGCAAATCCAGCTACTCATGAATGCTCAAATAAATGCAGCTCATCCTTTCAATACCCGCTTGCAAATCTGCAGAACACTTTGCATATATTAATACACCGGAAATAAAATGTAATTCATGTAATAGATTTTTCTTTAATAATAATTGTTTACGCAAGCATAGTGAAAAAGGCTCCTTTTCCAGTTGAAAAAGTGTATGTTCTACGCTGCAGATTTGTGAAAAGTGTTTGAGGGTAGTAGATTTTTATAAATGTAAAAATCATGAGTGCGAGAAATTTTACTGTAAAAACTGCAGATGCAGACGTGCGTATATCCACGAATACTACATGTCCCCTATTACCGAGCGTATAGCTAATAAACCAATGCGAATCTGTTTCGTGTTTTACGATTTGGAAACACGACAAACGGAAACGCTTTAAGGGGATAATTCGGTGAATATTTATGAGCCGAATCTCTGTGTAGCTCATAAAGTCTGCTCTGATTGTCTATCAGACGAAAATATTAATGAACCTTGTAAATATTGCGGTGTCCGTCAGATTAAATTCAAAGGGGAGAGTGTTATACAGGATTTTGTAGAGCACGTAACACGTGAGGGTAAAAATTCAGGTAAAACAATTTGTATTGCACACAATGCAAAAGGGTTTGACCTGCAATTTATCCTCCGTTACTTGGTGAAGGTAAAAGGTACCAGAATCCGTCCAAAGTTGATTACGAATGGCACCAAAGTTATGCTTATGCAGGTTGGGGATTGTAAATTAGTAGATAGCTTTAGCTATATGCCTATGCCTCTAAGTGCTCTCCCCAAGGCATTTGGACACACTGGCGAGGGCTCAAAGAAAGGTACATTTTCACATTTTTTTAATAGAGTAGAAAATGACTCATATGTCGGTCCTTTGCCTCCTGTTGAGGACTACTCACCCGATACCATGATAATCGAGGCTCGTAAAGAATGTTACGAGTGGTACGATTCCTGTAAAGACCATTATGTTTTTGATTTCAAAAAGGAGATTGTAGCCTATTGCGTGAGCGATGTGACGATACTTCGTCGTGCATGCCTCGCATTTAGGTCAATTTTTTTTAAATGAGGTAATGTCTGTCCTTTCGCTGAATGCGCCACTATAGCTTCAACGTTTTCTAGAGTTTACCGAAAAAATGTCCTGCGTCCCGAAACCATAGGCATTATACCCCATGGCGGTTATAGACGAGCAAATAACCAGTCTGTAAAAGCCATTGAATGGTTATTATGGGTAGAAAAAGAAATCGGTGTAGAAGTTAAACATGCAGCAAGGTGTCGTGAATTCCGACTAACAGAGGGAGCTCTAGTTGACAAATATTATGTAGATAGTGATGAAAAGCGTCATGTTTTACACTTTCATGGCTGCTTTTGGCATGGGAGTGTCAATATGACAAACTAAAGAAAAATACACCCCAGATTTATAAATTTCCTGTAGGGAACCCGAAAATTTATGTAGGCGATGAGGAGTGTAAAGGTCTAACTGATCCAAATTATGCGAATTTAAAACAAATTGATGGATTGATCAAATGTCGTGTAATTCCTCCTCGCACTTTATACCATCCAGTGCTACCTGTGCGAATGCATGGGAAACTCATGTTCCCGCTTTGCCACACATATTGCGAGTCTATGATTCAAACCGATTGTACTCATGACGATGCAAAGCGTGAGTTGGAAGGAACGTGGGTTGCAGATGAGTTAAATAAAGCCATCGAACTCAATTATAGAGTAACATATATTTCAGAGATATGGGAATATAAAGTTACTCAATATGATGCAAAAACGCGAGAAGGTGGATTATTCGCGGCTTATATAAACACCTTTTTGAAAATTAAACAGGAGGCTGGTGGGTGGCCGAGTGAGTGTGTGGATGAGGTGTCTAAGGAAGCTTATCTTCGCGAGCATGACGAAATTGAGGGCATAGAGCTAGACCGTGAAATGATTTGAAAAAATTCAGGTTTATGCTCAGTTGCAAAACTCTGCCTCAACTCTTTTTGGGGTAAATTTGGTCAAAGAGAAAATTTACCAGAAACAGAAGTTGTTGAAGAGCGTAAAAGATTGATGGAGTTGTTGACTAACCCAGAGTTGGAACTTCATGACATTACCCCGGTCAATGATGATGTTCTTCACGCCACTTGGTCGTATAAAGGCGAGGCAAGTGTAGCATCACCCTGCACAAATGTAGTAATAGCTGCTTATACTACTGCTCAAGCTAGACTAAAGCTTTTTGACTACCTTTATCAGTTAGATCGACGCGTTTTGTACTATGATACAGATTCGTGCATTTATATATGTCATGAAGATGTACCAGAGTACAATCCACCCATGGGTCGATTACTGGGACATATGACGGATGAGTTGGAGGTGTATGGTAAAGGAAGTTATATTGTCACTTTTGTATCTGGTGGCCCTAAATGTTATGCCTACAACGTAACCTCTCCAGATGGAAAAACTCATCAGGTTTGCAAAATTAAGGGTATAACATTGAATTATAAAAATTCTAAAGTTTTCAATTTTGAAACCATCCGAGAAATAGTAGTCAGCAATGCTCTACCTGTTTCAATTTCATTCAGAGCAATTCGCCGAACGAAACTTCATGATGACGTAACTAGAACGGAGAAAAAAACCTGTAAACCGGTAAATTTTAGACGAAGATTTTTTGAGAATTACGATTCTTTACCTTACGGTTATGTCGAAGAGGGAAAAGACAGGGTAGATGCACAGTAGTTTGATTTTAGTAGTTTGATTTTAGTAGTTTGTTTTGTGTACATGTGTATTGAGGAGATGGTCAGCATGGGTTCAGCTGGAGGAACATGTATGTATAGTTGAATAGTCTGCTCTTAAACCATAAAATTGTATCATTAATAGTTTTTTATATTTCAGCAAAGTGGGGTGTATATGGCCAACCCGTTTTTCAAATGGTCAATCGGCCTATCGCTTCTGTACGACCTTTCGTACCGGAAAGACGAATCCCACCATGCCCTGCTGCAATACCAATTGCACAAACTCTGTGGGCAGGACCACCGCCAGCAGAATCACCAGATACTCGGCCAATGCCAAGCTTATGGTAAATGGTCTTTCCGAGTGATGAAAGACCACTTCAAGTTTTTTACTAGTTTTGAATAATAACCATCAAATTTTTGTACATAGAATAAACATTATTATTCCTTTTTAAATTGTTCTCATGGTTTTAAAAAATATCCACCTTTTTTTAATTCTCTTTTTTAATTAACGGTAATAGCAGTAATATTAGGAGTGAAGTATATCTAATAACTGCATCTGAGATCAAACTGAAGGTAAGTATGGCTTTTAAATTTTATTCAAAAAGACTCTCCCTGGAAGCGTGGGCCGGCTGGCTGGCGGGCGCGGATCGCGGGCGCTGAAAATAAGCTAATAGCAGCGCCACCGCACCGCGGCGACCAGGGCTATAAGCTCTTTGCTCATGGTCGCTGCAAACAGGCTCATAAGCTTATGCGCCTGGTTGCCATGCGCGCGGAAAAATATAAGCTCATTAACTTGAATTTTGATTCAATTTTGCCATCACACTTTACGATTAAATTTAAGGCGAGAAAAAAAAACAGATAAAAGGAGATTACATTGTATGATTTTTTCATTCTTCAACATGGATCCGAGGTGGAAACATCCCTTTACGTCTATAATTTCTGGTCCAACGGGTGCTATTAGGTATAGGAAATCAGTTGTTGTACCAGGAAGACGTCAGTTTGCGAAGTTTCTTTAAGGAATTAAGACACCTAAAGAAATTTTGGGTAATCGTGCGTACTGGAGATCAAAATCACATGCATCTGCAACAAGATTATTAAACAACTCGTGTAAAAGTTCTACGCCAAAAAAATCCATAAAGCATGCTGAAGATGCGGATAAAAATTTAGAATATCAGTCTCTCTTGACCGATAGCGAGAACTGGGAAAGTACCAATGACTCAGAAGCTGCAGATGATCATGATGATGATACTGTTAAAAGGAATACGAAACCACGTACCTGGATGGGTTTTAATCTTTAAAAAATGAAGCAATTGGAAGACATATATTATAACCCTTCGCATGAGGCTTCATACTCTGGCGTAGAAAAGATTGCCAGGTCTGCACAGAAAAATATTCCACGTAAGCAAGTAATTGACTGGTTAAAGAGTCGAGATGCATACAATCTCCATCGTCCTATTAGACGTAAATTTTCTAGACAACATTATAGTGTTTGTAATATTGATGATGTTTGGGAAATTGACCTAGCAGACTTGAGATCTTTGAAAAGCTACACTGATGATTTTTCCTATCTACTGGTTATCATTGATGTTTTGAGCAAGTTTGCCTGGGTTGAACTACTGCAAAGTAAAACTGCATCTGAGGTTAAAAAAGCATTTGAAAGAATTCTTCATAAAACCGGCGATAGAACACCTGTTTATCTACAGAGTGATAAAGGAAAGGAATCTATCGGTAAAGTTTTTCAAAAATTCTTGTCAGATCGTGAAATACAATTTCGCGTTAAACGTGATCCAAGTATAAAGGCTGCCATTGTTGAACGTTTCAACCGTACTGTCAAGGAGCGTGTGTCGCGTTACTTAACCCACCGCAATACTCACCGATACATTGATGTTCTCCAGCCAATAGTGCATGCATACAACAATGCTCGTCATTCAAGCATACGTATGGCGCCATCTACAGTCAATCTTCACAATGCTGCTGTAGGTTGTGCAAAGATACAACGACGATTTGTAAGAGAAGCCGGTCGTAAAAAAGTGCCTAAATACTGGGTGGGTGATATTGTACGCATCAGTCCTGCTAGAGACATCTTTGAAAAAGGATATGAAGCTGGCTGGACATAGGAGCTGTTTGTTATTAAAAAGGTTATCACCTGGCGAACACACGCACCTATCTTATACGAATTGAGAGATTTACCTGGAGAGGATATTGATAGAATTTTTTACGAACAAGAATTGGCTGATGTTAAAAAGAAGGACGTAGAAAACGAGGAATTTATTTTTTAAAAGGTGATTCAATTAAAGGGTCGCGGTGCTAAGAAACAGCTCCTTGTAAAGTGGGTTGGGTACCCTGACAAATTCAACACGTGGATACCAGCTACAGGGCTAAAAACTCTACAATGAATGACGAAGATCAGTTTGATCTCATTAGGTGATAGTAGTATGAAGTATTTTCCACAGAATACAATTACACACTTAATCACACAACTTCCACATGAAATTCAACTGCATGGTCGCTGGGCGGTGGGACTCACAGAGATTCAGTTTCCACGATCATTTCTCCATGTGAGAGGTGCATCAAGCATGGAAAATCGCATCTCAATTGTACCAAAATCAATTGAAGAGAAAATAGGGCTCATTGAAAAATCTACCATTGAAAGCGTTCGATTAAATAAGACTGGCAGTGTAGATTTAGCCTTATCCGAAAATGCGGACAAACCTCGCAACAATAATGCCATCTCAACTGATGAAGGTTTTAAACTGGAACTGTTTAAAGGAAAATGGAAACGCTTAATTACATCTTTCTTTCCACCTGGAGTTCATTCACAGCTGGATGACTTTATATATGCTGTAAATAACACTCCCGAAATAAATAAACATGTGGTCGTTAAACAAGAAAAAAGAAACAATCATTATATAACACTGGAGAAAATATGCAAAGAGGATTGTAAAATGCCGGGTCTTCACTTTCTTTTAATCAGTGAGAAGCTATCACAAATTCTATGATTTGCACCTCACATACTGTTACCTATCGACTCATATATATGGTACACCATCCACCAAGTTTGTCAAATGTTCTACCAAATAAGCTGTTTGTCTATTGTGATATATGCGAACCGCGTATCACTGGAAATGTAAAAACACCATTCTTACGAATCGTGCCGGTGTACATGAAAAATTATATTTTTGGATCCACTCAGGTGACAAACTTTTCACCACCTCATTATATACCTATTCTTCATACCTCATTCCGTACAATAGAAATAGATATAAGGGATCATCTGGGACTTGCGGTACCATTCGAGCTTGGCACATCAACCGTGACACTTGATTTCAAACGGATTGCGTAAACATGAGTCACTACACAGATTACTATACAACTCAAGTGGGCGGTGGAGGAATTTCCAAAATTTACATTGGCTCTCATTATCATCACCATGGAATGAATATTATTGATGATGTGGAACGTAACATACCACTTAAACAGGCTGTGAAAACACGGATCAAAGAGACTGAAAAAGAATTAAAGAGACGAGCCATTGAAAAGGTGGAAAGTCTGATGAACGGATCAGGATATAAATTGACTGGGAAGAAGAATAATCTTCAGTCGTTCGGCATTCGCAGCGTGTTGAACATCGCAGGAAGACCTCGTAGAAGAAATAAAAAGGGTGGGAAAATAAAGAAGTAGAGGAAGAAGAAAACAGCTGGCAAGAAAAAGACAAGTAAAAAATCTAATAGAAAAAGACGATCAAAAAGTACAAAAAGATCGGTAATTGACATTTTTGGAAACAAGTAAAAAATGTCATTTTTACACTTCCACTCGTGTGAGTTCTTGAAATCGGAATTGGATCTCTTTTCCCTACCTCCAACACAAACATCCATAGAGGGCTCTCAATGGGTACACTACAAACCAGTTTCATCTCTCACAGATGACTCACCCATCGAGTTTGTAGTTCCAGGTCAGGGGGATGAGTATATTGATCTTGCACAAACACTTCTAAGTATAAGAGTCAAATTAAACACTCCTAAAAAACTGCAGAAAACACTTCTAGTGTGGAATCTGTTGGCCCTATCAACAATTTACTGCATTCAATGTTTAACCAGGTGGATGTACAATTTAATCAAAAGCCTGTATCACCACCAAATAATGCATATGCATACAGAGCGTATATTGAATCTCTGCTCAACTATGGACCAGCAGCGAAAAAAAGTCATCTTACATTATGGCATTATGGCTTGATGATACAGCTTGTAAAATGGATGACGTCACAACGCACAATCAGGGTCTCGTTGATCGACGACTTATATTGGGTGAAGGAAGAAAAATTGATCTGATTGGTCATTTACACAGTGATGTTTTCAATCAAGATAAATTTCTCTTGAATGGTGTTGAACTTACAGTTCGACTGGTGCGTTCCAAGGATGCTTTTTGCCTTATGGATCCTACTAATCAGGCTTATCTCCATATTGAAGAAGCATCTCTTCTTATATGGCGTGCAAAAGTCAGCCCTGGAATTCTGCTTGCACACGCAAAAGCTCTTTCTCAAGGTACGGCCAAGCATCCACTCACCAGGGTAGAGGTTAAAACACTCACAATTCATTCTGGTGTTCAAAGTGAAACTCTCGATAATGTTATACTTGGTCAACTACCTAGAAGGGTCATTATTATATTTGTCGAAAATGACTCATTCAACGTTCATCGTGGTAAAAACCCCTACAATTTAAAGCACTTTAATATCAATCATTTTTCTCTCTACGTGGATGGTATACAAATCCCGTCAATGCCTTTGCAACCAGATTTCTCAAAAGGAAAGCTATACATTGATGCTTTTCATAGTCTGTTTTCCAGAACGGGAATTCATTTTCTGAACGAGGGAAATAATATTGATCGTCCTGATTACGCAAACGGATACTGTCTCGTTCCATTTGATCTGACTCCTGATCTTTCTGCAAATTGCCAATCACACTGGAATCTCGTCAAACATGGCAGCCTTCGAATTGAACTTCGTGTAGAAGAAGCACTACAGTAAACAATTAACTGCATAGTCTACGCTGAATACGACAATGTCTTGGAAATTGACGCGTCCAGACAGGTTATAGTAGATTATAGTGGTTAAGACCTGCACAGACCTGCATAAACCTGTTTAACAAAACCGGTTTTCACCATCAGCTGAAAATGGAGGGGGGAAAGCGACGAATATGTACCAGGGTATATGAGACGCTCTGCTCAATTGCCTGCAGTCTCTCGAGAAGGTCTCTTCATCCTCACCTTTACGGTTAACTGAAAAATGGACTATATAATCGACATAAAAGGCTTTCGAGATATAGATGATCAGTTTATACCAAAGGAAGTGGCTGTCGTTGCTGTCGATAATAAATACATAGTCTATTGGATTGTTGTGGCGTCATATCTCTTCCCGGAACTTCCTGCAAGTTCAAAATGACAAAATAACTGGCTAACCTGTTTCTATCATGGAATTGAATGGTTAGATGGAGATATCCCACTGAAGTTTTTATATTCAATCCTTCGAGAGGTTGCCAAAGCTGCATCACAGATTTACACACGTGGTCAGGAAAAAGCCCCGCTTTTGCAAAAAATCACCAGCAGACAAATCATCAATTTGAAAGAAGTAAACTGTCCAGGTTTCAAAAAACTCGACGACAGGAAAGATTTCTGTTTTCATCATGGAGTTAGAAAGGAGGAAATGTTTAGATGTGCTCTCAACAATGCCATGAAACTTCGTCACTGGCTTCGAAGACAACGACAAGAAGAAATTCTCTGTAAACTATCAAACAGAAGTTCAGCGTACGGAAAAACAATAATATTCAGGAATTCAGTTCCAGACGGTGCTGAGATCAAGACTGAATCTTCAAATCAAACAACCGATTCTAAGCCTTGTGCTTACGATATTGTAAGCATTAAACATGAACAGTCTGGAGATATTGCAGGCTCTTCAGGTTTTACAAGTGCCTACGATTGGTGTATACCCAGCAGATCAAATTCCCAAAACCTGGACAAGACCGGCTGCAATAGTCGTTAACACTGACGACTGGTTCCCACTGGGTCGGAATCCATATCGACGGAACCGGTAGAGGAACCTACTTTGACAGTTACGGGATACCGCCTGTTATTCCTCAACATCTTCATTGTCTACGTAGAAACTCCAGCCTCTACAAATGGAACACCAAGCAACTACAGAGCACCTTTTCAAATGTATGCGGTCAGTTTTGTATCATGTTTCTTCATCATATGTGTAATGGTGGTAATTTGCGCCATTTTATTGATATTTTCACGGACAATCTATTAGATAACGATCGCATTGTGGTAAACTTTCACAAAAGACTTTTAGACAAGTATAAACTGAAATGGGTTATAGCTCCAGACTCTAAACATGGCGGCAAATGTGTTTGGTCACTACGGAATAAAAATCGTTTAGATTCATGTGTACAATCATGTTCATCAAAACTAGCTACTTTGTACCTTTTATAAATAATATACGTGTATTGTATACGTGATACGTCTTGTTCTCTTCTCTCATGTGGAATAGTTTGTTGGAAATCGTCGAGTTTAGCATTGTCTCTTTATTTGGACCCCTCTTGGTATTTGTAATTAATCATCTCGCTACCTGACAAGTGTACTCTTATTTGTAGAATAGAATTAAGAATTTAGATGTAATTTATTTACTACGTTTTTCAGGTACCTATATTTATATCCTTAAAATTAAGAACCTAGATGTAATTTTTTTTTTAACAAGAGTAAATAAAAAACACAAGTAACCAGGAAAAATATGTTATAATTAATTCACCTGTCCTTTAGCTTTAGATACTTATGAAAATTTCGTTGAAGAGTTTCAGTTAGACTTAAGCTACTTTATGTTTTAAAGTCCAACATTAAAGAAATTTATTGTTTTACATTATTTGTATGAAATAATTTTCACTTGCTTTTTTTAGAAATAATTAATTTTTCTAATCAAAATTTCTTACTTTTAAAAAGTTGGGTTAGGCATAAGACGCTCTACTTATTCTCTAAGTCTCAACCCCACTCCAAATTTCCCATAGTACCATCCATTGCGAACCCCTACTCCAAATTTCACATAGTACCATCCATGACGAACCCCCACACCAAATTTCCCATAGTACCAGGCATGGCGGACCCCCCACTCCAAATTCGCCAGGGTACCAGCAATGACACCCCAATCCAAATTCTCCAGGGTACCAGCAATGATCCCCCACTCCAAATTCCCCAGGGTACCAGCAATGATCCCCCACTCCAAATTCTTTAAAGTGCCAGGCATGGCGGACCCCCCACTCCAAATTCTCTCAAGTGTGCGCTATCTACTTCCTAGTCCTAAAGCGGCGTAACCTAAATATTGTGATCATTCTAAACTAGTTTCTTTCCAAGTACTCAGCCTTCTGTGGGTGGCAATAGTATGTACGATATTTTCGGTGTCGTCTAGACTAATTCTGACTAGCTTAAGTTCTTTGTGTGATATTTGTTTTGAAAGTTGTACTAATTTTTGTTCTAACCTGTCAATGTCTTTTTGTTAAAATTTTATCTCGTATGTTACATTTAGCCATTGCGTCACATAAGTTTCATATGATTTTTATAATTCTAGGGTATCGTAGTTGTTGTACACTTTGCATCCAAATCCGTAAGTTTTTGGGGTTTGGAAATTTTTTCTGTTTTGACTGAATCTTCGCAACTTATGTCTAAGTCTAATGGTTTGGAGGGTACTATAATATAACCATTTATTATAGGTACGAATCTTTCCTTGTGTAGCAGGTAAGGTGACTGATTACATTTATTTTCTGAGTATCTTTTAACCCTTTAACGGCCAGTGGGACACATACGTCCCAAAAACAAAAAAGTGCGAAAATTGCGACAAAATTAGAAATAAGCATAAATTCCAGGGAATTTTTTTTTCTGGGTCGCAATTTCATATGTGTGCTTTGAAATCACATCAAAAATTTGTAGAAAAAAGGTGCAGACCAAAAAACAACCCCTAACAGTAAATAAAAATCGAAAACCACCCCTAGCAGTGATGATACGTCATAGAATGCACTTTCATTGTAGTTCAGTTCATATATATTTTTGGAAACATATAAAAAATATGAATCATCAATATCCGAATCAAAAACTACACTTAACAGTTATAGAACATAAAAAACCACCCCTAGTTGTGGTGATGCACCTGAAAATGTACTTTTATTGATGTTCAGTATATATATATTTTCCTGGAAACACATGAAAACATTGTGGCAAACATATCCAAATTGAAAACTACCCCTAACAGTGGTAAAACATCAAAAACCACCCCTAGCAATGATGATAAGCCCAAAAATGCACTTTTATTGATGTTCAGTTCATATATATTTTTGGAAACATATACATAATATGAATTATCAATATTCGAATCAAAAACGTGATTGGCGTGGTTTTTCGATTTGGGGGTAGTTTCTGAGGGTGGAAAAATTCTGGAATAACTTTTTTTCTCACACTGGGTACTCCTGAGTTCAGATTCACCATGTATCGATTTTACCGAACCCTAAGAAAAAACTCGGCCCTTAAAGGGTTAAGTAAACTGGCTTTGCAAGATTCGCTATCTATTAACTTGACATTAGGTTAGTTTCTTCTACATATTTTATATACATCTATCTGTCTACATTTGTGAATGGTCTTTCTGTCGGTTGGCACGTAAGAGTCTCGGTATTTAATGATCATGTCATAGTCGGGGACTATTGATATGTGGACTTTATTTACTTGTATCGGGATAGGGATATTTCTTTGCAAGGAACCTTCTTCTTTCTCAATTACCGGTATCTCCAGTATGTATGTAAATAGGCCTTGGATTACTGCTACGGAGAGGGTACTGATGTCTATAATTTGCTGGTAGTTTTCTTCTTCATTGTCGAAACGGTAGCGCGTAAGTTGAGTTGTATTGAATTCTCTAATGGTTTCCTTCAACATCTTTGGTGTTAAAATTTGGGGATGTACTATCCCGTGCTTTCCTTCGTTTATGGCGTTGATCGCTGTTTCAATATCCCCGTTTATTTCATCTAATAGTACTGCTGCTAATACTAATTTTGAGTTGACAAAACTATTCTTTGTTGCAGTATTCAGTCCGGAAGTGATGTTTCTTACAAACTGTCTGTCGGTAATCTCCTTGGCAGCTATCCATTTATGGTCCGTTGACCAGGAGTCTAAGATTAATTTAAGTATTTTTGTGTGATTTGACAGGATGCCAGCTATGTTTTTGTTCTCTGTATAAATTGTGTCAAATTCGGTGTTAATTTGTTTCATTTCGGATTCGTTCAATATTCCGAACAGAGTTTTGGATATATCACTCACAAAATTCGCTAATCCTCTTTTTTGACGTTGTTTGCCTAATAACTTGTGTAGGATGCTGTTTTTACTAGCTAGTCTATTGTAGCGGCTCCTAACCAATTGGACTTCATAATAAGGTGTGCATTTCTTGTTACAGGCTAGTTCTACCATAGTAATGGTGGTGTCGATGGCTTTAATCCGGTTTTCGGTGGATGTCATATTGATAGCTATAACCATTTTCCACTTTTCATGAAACAAGTGTACTTTAGAGATTTCCTCGATGAAGATGTTTCCTTGAATTTTCTCGAGGGTGTATTAAGCACTAATGATCGGTGCTAGGGCCAGCAGGAAGGTCCAGGGGGATGTCATTATCGTTTGTGTAATAGGGCATTGTCTGATTTATATGAATTCGGATAATTTTGTCCTTATTTATTATTCGTAAATTATTATTGTCTAAGTAGTCAATAACTTCAGAAGGACCTTTCCAAGAGGGTTCTAATTTGCTAGACTTAGTATTGTTGATGATCTTTACTGTGTCTCCTGGTTTGTATAGGGGGTGTTTATGAGTGATATTTTCGTCGAGTCTTTTCTTCGTTTTTTCTGTTTCTATTTCTATTGCAAAGTTAATAAATTTAAAATTGTCATCCCATTCATTGTTTCTTTCTGAGATGCTTATTTTAATGAGGTTCCCTAGGGTGGAGTGCATTCTTTCGATGTTTCCGTTGGACTGCGGATGAAAAGCTGTTGTTTTTACATGAGTTATTTGTAATGCTTCTTTAAACTGTTGCATCATTTCTGATAGAAAGTTTTGTCCCTGGTCTGTTAGGATTGTTTTGGGTGCTCCGAAGATGTAGATGTAGTGGTCGAGCAGCCCTTTTATTATTGAAATAGTTGTCTCGTTAGCCATCGGGATTAACACCGTGTAGTGGGTTAATCTATCATGTAGGCTCAGAATATATTTGTTACCTTTTACTGTTTCGGGTAATGGGCGTATATATCTAGGGCTATTTTTTCATTTGGTTGCAGAAGAATGTCTGGTATAATTCCCTCAGCTTAGTTCTTGATTCTTGTGGTTTTTTGGAGTTGACAGATGGGGCATGTTTTACGTACATTTTAATGTCTTCATCCATACCTATCCATTGTCCTATTTTCTTCATAATGGGAAGTTTTCTTCTACTATGTGGAATAGTTGTTTTTTTCTAAAATACTGCAGATAAGTAGCTTCCGTAGTTTCGTGGTGATCGTCTCCCATTGAGAATTTTTTATGAAACTTAAAGGTTTCTTCGTCGGGCTGCAGATGTTTTCTCTTAATTATGTTGATTGCTGCTCCGCTATCTACTAATAATTTGATCCGTCGCTTCTTCTTCTTCCATGTATTGATTGTAATTTTCGGAATGATTTAGATATTCTGCTTGGTCCTCGTAATTTATGTGCTACTGGATTTCCTCCGTTGTCAACTCCTCTCTTTCTAAACATTCTTCTTGGGGTTCCTGATGTTCCTGAATAGTTGTTACTATCGGTGGTCTTTTTTGGAACTGTCCCAGTTGAAAATTTTGGGATTTTGAAAAACATTGGGATGCAAAATGACCAGGTTTTCCGCACTTGTGACAGGACATCTTTAATCTTTCGCTTAGTGGGAAATTCGAGTTTGGTACTCTCGCCTATTGGGGTGTGGTATTTGCTGAAGGTCTAGTTGTTATTGGTCAAGGTTGAAATTTAGTAGGTTGTCTAGGCACTTGGCTCTGTCTAAGTATTCTATCTTTATTTTTTTCACGTTGCCAAGCTTCTGCTTCCAGTGCTTCTTACAGGGCTTTTGTTAGTGTGGTAGGTTTCATTGGTCTAACCTGTGACGAAATATCGTCTTTTAAATTCATTATGAATCTTTTGATTGCGCTGTTCTCTTCTATCTCTAGGGCCATTTTCCTTTTTGTTCCGGAAGGGTATTCTGCTTGTACCGCGTACACAAGGTCCTTATAGGCGTCTCTGAAAAGAAGGCTAAAAGTTTCAACCGTGTTTCCTCCCTGTCTAATTGCGTCCAATTTAGCTCTGCACAATTCAATTGAGCTTTGTATTCCGAGGTTAGTTTCTAAAGCTGAGTATAATTCTTCGTAACTTCCTATTGAAATGTGTTGCTTGTTCGGCGTTGTCTCTAATTTTCTCAGCTATTACAAAATCGAGAAGTAAGTCTTGATTGTCACAGCGTAAACGAGCTCTTTTTACGCTTATTATCCATTCGTGGATACCGGCATCGTTAGTTCCATTAAGGATTTTAATCGTTCTAATCATATCCTTTGCTGGTGCTAGGGGAGTGATTATAGGGGCTGTTCTAGTAGGCAGCTCATTGGGTCGTTCCGTTGCCTTATTCCTCGTCTAGGAACTTCAGTTTTTTGAGCGTCAGGATCCAAATCGTCGTCCGTTATAAGTGCTGTATTTTTTAGCAGCTTGTTTGATTTCCCGTCTCCTTTTGTGATTTTCATCGTTAAGTGTGGCGAGTTCTTCCTTCATTCTGGAATTCTCGAGTCTTAACGCTTGCATTTCCAATCGCAATTGCTGAATGGGATCCAGAGTTAATAAAGAATCCGGTGCTGTGTGCGTTGGAGATTGTGCTCCAATGTGGGTTGAGTGTTGTTGGGGGAGGTCATTGCCGTAAGGAATAAAGGAATCAGGTCGTGTGATGAATCCGAAGTCTCGTCAGTATCGTCAGTCGCGTAAGTTACACCGTTGTTATCTCGATACTTTGCGTATGCCAGCGTAAAATATCGATCTCGCTCCTGTTATCTGATACACGAGGTTATCGTTTGCTTTGGACGTATAGTCTTTTAATACAGTGGTATGCAAGGATATCGTCTACTAAAATTTCTCTGATTCCAAAGTAATGGTTTCTATTATTGTTGAGGAAAGGCAGTGCTCTGGAGCACCAGGAGTATACCTTACCGGAATTGCAAAACTTCGCCTCGCCGAACGTGAAATTAACTTTGATTTCACGTTAGTCTCCGTCTACAGACAGCAAGGAGGACTTATTCTTTTTGCAATTCGATACGATTTTTTTTTTTTTATTTAAATGCTTACTCTAAATTCGCTGGATGGCTTGATCCTTCCTAGTTGGCAGCTGGGAGTCCGTGGAGTTCGTCGTTGTTAACCTGAAATTGGGCGTTGGCCGATGACTGGTCGTCGGTCTTCCAAGCGTTGTTACGCAGATGCGTCTTCCGACTGTTTGCGGGCCTCGTTCAATTGTTGAATTTCGG
This sequence comes from Andricus curvator, assembly GCA_932195095.1. Lineage (NCBI taxonomy): Eukaryota > Metazoa > Arthropoda > Insecta > Hymenoptera > Cynipidae > Andricus > Andricus curvator. Next base: position 47,548 of record CAKNYM010044563.1, on the reverse strand, counting down.
AAAAACAGTGGTTTCACGTTGTATAGCGGCTTCAAGTGAATTTCGTAAAATTATTTCCTTTCTTGTCTTAAATGAATTCCTTTCCAGGATTCGTGACAAGAATTTCTTTTATAGGATTTTTCTATTGCATCCGTGGATACAGAAATCGAAAGAGCAATCCTGGCAGGATCGCCAAAATTTTATGCGTAAAAATGCTTGATGAGCTTTTTTAGGAGATTAGATTTTAGATTTTAGGAATGAAATTATAAAAATATCTCAGTTAGTGTTTGGTTGATAATAATATTTTTTGTTGAAATTTTTATTTGACATATCTGAAATATTGAAAAATTTTGTGAAATTTTGTCAAGAATCCTATATGAAAATTATATTTATAGAAATTAAAATAAGCAAAAAGAACAGTTGTATTTTATTACTCTCCCTTTTACGGGTTTGAGGGCTCCGTTCCCTTTACATATTTTACAGTTTCACTTAACCACTATGCCTTAAGTAATGAACAGTCATTTGAAATTTTTTATTTTGTATACAAAAATATTTTTCGCCCTAAATTATAATTTTGTTGAAATTTTTCTTTCTTCTTCATTACAAAATTTAGTGATTTGAAAATTTATTTATTTGGTTGAAATTTAATTGTTTGAAAGATGATTTCAACTGTTTTTAATTGAAAATTTGAATTTTTTCATTAAAATAGCATTTATTACATTTTTCGTTGAAAAATGTTTCCATTGAAATAGCAATTATTACATTTTTCGTTGAAAATTCAGCTTTTTTGGTTGAAAATTCAACTGTTTAGTTAAAACTCATATTTTTTTGTTGGCATATTGATTGACAATCAAAAATATTCAAAAATCATCGAAAATTTTCTTAAGACTCTTAGGAAAATTATATTTATACCCATAACCTTAGATATAAATAACTTAAATAATGAATAGTTATTCGAAATTTTTATTTTCCATTTGAAATATTTCGAAATTTTTGTCAAGAATCCTATATGAAAATTATATTTATATAAACTTAAAATAAGCAAAAAAATTTGTTTAAATAACTAGTTATTTGAAATTTTTTATTTGTATTAAAAATTATTTTTTGCCTTAAATTATAATTTGGTTTGAATTATTCTTTTTTCTTAACTGTTTTAATCAAAAATTAGAATTTTTTCTCATTGAAATAGCAATTATTACATTTTTTTTTGTAAATTCAGCTTTTTTGGTTGAAAACTAATTTTTTATATTTATATTTTTGTTGGAATTTTGATTGGCATGCAGAAATATTATGAAATCTGTGAAAATTTTCTTTAGAATCTTAGGAAAATTATATTTATACCTATATCCTTAAAAATAAGGAACCTCAAGAATGAATAGTTATTTAACATTTTTATCTTGTATCAAAAATTATTTTTTGCCTTAAATTATAATTTGGTTTTAATTCTTTTTTTTAATAAAAATCGTTTTTACTTGAAAGTCTATTTATTTTGTTGTTTTTATTGAAATAGCAATAAAAAATAGCCTGAAAATTAAATTATTCGGTTGAAAATGTTTTTTTTTTGTCCCAATTTTAATTTGAAATATCTGAAATCTTAGAAAATATTTCGAACTTTTTTTTAAGAATCTTAGAAAACTTATATTTATTTTTACAATTTTATTTTAATTGTAAAATAATTTTAATTGAAAATTAATTGTAAATAAATGTAAAATAAATTCAACGAAATTTATTTTATAAAGATGTATCTCATGATTTTAAAAAGACAAAACAATTTTGAAGGTAATTCTTTGTAGTATTTTACTAACCGATAAAGATATTTCTATAATTTCATTCCTGAAATCTATTCTCTAAGGTGAAACATGGTACAAAAATGTCGTAAAATTCAAAGAATGATCAATTATTTACCAGAATTTTTAAAATAAAAATCAATGTGTATCATATTTAAATAAAATATAGGAATATTTATAAAAAGTATTAAAATTTTTCATTCTTACAATAAATGTATACAGAATGCAGTTTTTATTAAAAAATTTACGATGGTTTTTGTACCATATTTGACCCTAGGGCAGAATCAAGGCAAAATATTCTAATAATATGTTCATTAGTTATTAAAATACTACAAAGAATTACCTTCAAAATTGTTTTGTCTTTTAAAAATCATGGGGTATTTCTTTAAAAAATCAATTTCGTTGAATTTATTTTACAATTAATAGTTCAATTTTCAGGCAAAAAAGTTCATTTCCAACGAAACATGTGATAATCGCTATATCAATAAAAAAAATTATTTTTAATGAAAACCCTTTGAATTTAACTTAAAAAAAAATGAATTTTCAACAAAATAAATAAACTTTCAAGTAAAAATGATTTTTAGGCAAGAAAGAATAAAAACCAAATCATAATTTAAGGCAAAAAATAATTTTTGATACAAAATAAAAATTTTAAATAACTATTCATTCTTTAGGTTATTTATTTGTAACGTTATAGGTATAAATGTAATTTTCCTAAGATTCTTAAGAAAATTCTCGAAGATTTTTGAATATTTCTGAATGTCAATCAAAATTCCAACAAAAAATATAAGTTTTAACTAAACAGTTGAATTTTCAACAAAAAATGAATTTTCAACCAAAAAAGCTGAATTTACATAGAAAAATGTAATAATCACTATTTCAATGACAAAAAAATCTAATTTTTGGTTAAAAGCAGTTAAGAAAAAAGAATAATTTAAACAAAATTATAATTTAAGGCGAAAAGTAATTTTTAATACAAATACAAAATTTCAAATAACTGTTTATTAAAAAACTTTTCTTTGCTCATTTTAAGGTTATATAAATATAATTTTTATATAGGATTCTTGGCAAAAATTTCGAAATATTTTCTAACATTTCAAATATTTCAAATTAAAACTTAAAAAAAAAAATTCACCGAAATAGCTTTATTTTCAGGCAAAAAAGGGTAATTCTCAACGAAAAATGTGATAATTGCTATGTCAAAAAAAAATTATTTCAAATAAAAAACGGTTGAATTTAACCTAAAAAAATTAATTTTCAAGAAACTAATAAACTTTAAAGTAAAAACGATTTTTAGTCAAGAAAAAAGGAAAATTACAACCAAATTATAATTAGACGCAAAAGATAATTTTTAATGGAAAATAAAAATTTCGAATAACTATTCATTATTTAAGTTATTTATATCTAAGCTTATAGGTATAAATATAATTTTCCTAAGAGTCTTAAGAAAATTTTCGAAGATTTTTGAATATTTCTGATTGTCAATCAATATTCCAACAAAAAATATGAGTTTTAACTAAACAGTTGAATTTTCAACCAAAAACGCTGAATTTTCAACGAAAAATGTAATAATTGCTATTTCAATGAAAAATTTCAAATTTTTAATTAAAAACAGTTGCAAACATCTTTCAAAAAATTAAATTTCAACCAAATAAATAAATTTTTTAATGAAGAAGAAAGAAAAATTGCAACAAAATTATAATTTAAGGCGAAAAATATTTTTGTATAAAAAATAAAAAATTTCGAATAACTATTCATTACTTAACTGTTTTCTTTGCTTATTTTAATTTCTATAAATATAATTTTCATATAGGATTCTTGACAAAATTTCACAAAATTTTTCAATATTTCAGGTATGTCAAATAAAAATTTCAACAAAAAATATTATTATCAACCAAACACTAACTGAGATATTTTTATAATTTCATTCCTAAAATCTATTCCCTTAGGTCAAACATGGTACAAAAATATCATAAAATTTAAAAAATGACCAACTCTTTACAAGAATTTTTAAAATAAAAATCACTGTGTATCATATTCAAATAAAATTTGGGAATACTTATAAAAGGTATAAATATTTTTCATTTTCAAAATTAATTTATACAGAGAACAGTTTTTATTTGAAATTTCACGACGGTTTTTTGTACCATGTTTGACCCTATCAGGGCAGCATCAAAGAAAAATATTCAGAAAATATGGTCATTAGTTATTAAAATACTGCAAAGACTTACGTTTAAAATTGTTTGTCCTCAAAAAATCATGAGATATTTCTTTATTAAATAAATGTTGTTAAATTTATTTTACAATTATTCGCAATTAATTTTCAATTACAATTATTTCACAATAAAAATAAAATTGTGAAAAATTAAATTTGTAATGTTCAGATAAATATTTTTAGACATTGAAGGTTTCATAAAGTTTTTATATGTTAAGAAAGCATATGAGGACAAGTTAATAATTTTTTGGCTTTTTCTCTTGAAATCCCCAAAATTGTGATTATAGCCTAAAATAGCATGAAAAGAAAGGTAATTATCAGAGGTGAGTATACATTAAAAAAGTTGATTAATTCAGTAAATTAACAATTTTATGAAATTTACAATTTTATAATTAATTCAATTCAATTCTAATATAATTAATTTAATTAATTCATTCATTCAATTTTAATTTAATTTTATAATTTAAAATTTTATCAATTTTATTTTCATTAATTATATACATTGAATTAAAAATGATAATTATTTATTATCATTTGAACTTTGCAATATTTGAAATCGATTTAAAAATAAAACATAAATAATAAAAAATGAAATCACTTGAAAGTGATAAATATTATTAATCTAATCTTAAAATCCCATATACGTTCCTGAAAGTCATAATAAAAAATATTTCGAGACTTCATTACATGCATTTGAAGTCTTTCCTTCAGGTGTCATTCTTGAAAACAAAAATCAACCCAAACCTCCTAATAGCCCACGGAACTGAATCGCGAAGTCGGGCAAGCTCGGCTCGGCCCGAACCATGGGTTCGTGCTCGTGAATTTTCGGCTTTACACGAGGATGGCCGACGCAACGCGTAACAGAGTCTTCTCACCGACACGTTACGTTAGCATGTATTGCTCCCAGATGGGAACGTTGTGGGGGCCGAAAAATCCCACGTTCTGGAGCCTCTGGTGGGAACCCCTCCACAATCCACGCGAAGGAGAGTGTTTTAACTGCCACCACTCTGGTCACAACTACAACAGGTGTCCATTTAAGAAGCACGTTTTCTGCTTTGGTTGTGGTAAACCAGCAGTTAATTTGACGAGTTGCTCCAAGTGTCATCTTGGATGGCGGGAGGGGACAATTGGCCCTAGGCATCCTTTGGGTGAAGAGCCTAGTTTTGTGCCGGCACCGTTGCCGCTCGGGCCGGTGGTCTACAGCGTTATGCCTCCTACGCTCGACGTATCCCCGCAGTCTGGCGTGTCGCCTTCGATGTTCTCATCGGCTGAACCGTTCCCGCTTGTGGTACGAGCTGGGGATTTCTCAAGAAGTCCTACCCTAGCGCTGCAGACAACGTCGGATCTGCAAATTGACAGATCTGTCTTGAATAGGGTATCTGAGGCGACCCGCGATATGGACCCGAACTGTCCTTTATTGAAGGCGTTAGCGGGAGTCATTATTGACAAAATATGTCAGGATTCTGACTTTGATCCTCGTTAGTCATTTTGGGGTATTAGTTTGAAGTTTTCTTGCCGTAATCTATAAGTCGTCTTGCCGTAGTCTATAAGTTGTTTTGTTGTTAATCTTAGTTATAATTTGTCAAACATTAATCTTACTGAGCACAATGCGCAGAGAAAAGTCGGTCGTTTTTTTTGTTTTCTCTCTTTTTCGAGTATTATTTAAAGTCCTCCTGATAATCTGGAATGAACCATTCATTATTGGAGAGTATGGGTTTGGCTGAGATTGGATTCCAGGTATCCGGTGAAGTTAATTCCCCGTATTACCTGTCTGGGAGGAAGTTTTATAACGTGAAGATTTTGTTTAACCAATTAAAAAAAACTCTTACTTTGATCCAATCTCTAACTTGGCCACGCGTTCTTCTCATATTTCTTAGGTTAAGCTGTATTTTTGAGAGATTTTACCTTTGATAAATCATATGTACTTTTATAATTAGGTTAAGTTGTATTTTTTGAGAGACTTGTCTGTGATGTTTTGATATATTTACTCTTTTTTTATCATTGATTGTAACACATTAGCTAATGTAAGGAGAAGCGAGGAGAGGGAGATATTTCTTTTTGCCTTAAGTTTTGCTCTCTTAAATACTTGGAAGACGATGTCTCGTGTCGTGTTTTGACAGTTCTGAGGGATTCCTAACCTGCTATGAAGGATTTCAACACCACTCTATGTTATCTCAGCATTACTTATCTCATCTCACATTCTGGCGGATTGACTCTACGAGCAATATCTCTTACCACTCGAGTGATACAAGACTCGATACTGAAGATGTCAAGTAGCCCGTCAATGTTCTCGCTAGCGACTGGATTTTCTGGCAGACTCACTTACTCTACGAGCAGTATTTCTTACCACTCGAGTGATACAAGGCTCAACAATAAAGACGCCAGGTGGCGCGTCGATGTTTTCGTCAGCGAATTTCATTTAAGAAAATGAAAAGGACGACGCTTTCCCTGGGCGGGAACAAAAGCTTAGATTTCGTGTGGCCATATTGGTGAGAGGACGCATCCTTTTAATACTTGGATATTGTTAATCTCTTTGGAACAATAAGGAGCAAATTGTATTTCGCTTTGGTATAAACTTGAGGTAAAGGATTATATCTGATTATTTGTCTCTTTCCTTGCCCATTCTCTCTTAAATGTTTAAAGTTATTGGTTTGATTTCTTTCATGAGTAATTATTCTCAAATTCCATTTAGTGATTAAGTCTTTAATATGAGTCATTGAAATTTATCTTGTTAGAATTAAGTCTTTGCCGTAACTTTAGGTTAATCTGGTTTTATTCATTCTATTTGATTATTTTTAATAAACATGTTAATCATTCATACCAACACAGCTGCTTTTACCTTGCTTGGAGATCGCCCCCTCGAACTCCCTCTCCCGTAGAGCTAGTCATTTTAACTTATTTATCAATTTTATCTTAATAATTCAATCATTTTCATCAGTTTCAGTATTTTACTTTGCATTGTATTCCCGGTGGCGTCTCCACAGGCGCCTGGCGCCAAGCACTTGATACTTGTCAAGTCTATATTCCCAAATAATTTTTCAGGTCCTCGACATTTTTATCGTTTGGGCTGCCATTTGTGAAGATAGGTCATTTCTCCACTTAATAACAAAAGTCACATAATCCAATACCTGACCCACGGAGCAGGACATAACAGCACAATCGAAACACAGATATCACCCACATACATATCTTTACCTTATGTTCAAGGTTCGTCAGAAAAAATGTCTAGCATTCTCAACCCTTTAACATTAAAATAGTCTTCCGTAATTTTAATGACCTCAAACCAATTTTCAAATCAAAAAAGGATCCAATTCCTAAAGAAAAAACGTAAAATGTTGTCTACATCACCCCCTGCATTGACTGTGGGGCAGTATACATAGGCACCACAAAACGACCGCTACATGCACGCATAACAGAACACACAAAAGCCGTTTACAAACCCCGAAACAAATGGACAGCAATGCAAAACTCGCATGGAAAGAAGACCATCGGTTTGATTTTAAAAACTCAACTATTTTAGAAAAAACAGAACACTACAGTAAAAGAATGATTTTAGAAATGGCTCATATAGTCAGCAATCCGTCAGCAATCAATCAAAGAACAGACACGGAGAACTTGTCAACATTTAATTTCCCTCTTTTAGAGAACATCAAATTTTAAACTTGAATACAAAAGACAACATACCAAAATACAATATTTAAAATTCCATTTAAAAAATTTTTTAAACAAACAAAAAAGAAACGAATTTTCAACAAAAAGTTGAATTTTCAACCAGAGAAATGAATTTTGAACCAAAAAAGATGAAGTTTCAATTAATAAGATTACTTTTCTACATTTAGATGAAAGACAACATACCAAAATATAATAGTTAAATTTTCACTTAAAAAATGTTTTAAAAACCGAATTTTCAACAAAATAGTTAAAATTGTCAACCAAAGAAATGTACTTTAAAAAAAAATTTAAATTTCAACTGATAAGATTACTTTTCTAACTAAGATTACTTTTCTACATTTAGATAAAAGACAACATACCAAAATATAATAGGTAAAATTTCACTTGAAAAATGCTTGGGGAAAAAAAACTAATTTTCAACAAAATAGTTACATTTTCAACCGCAGAAATGTAATTTGAACCAAAAAAGATGAAGTTTCAACTAATAAGATTACTTTCCTATATTCAGATAAAAAGACAACATACCAAAAAATATAATAGTTGAATTTTCACTAAAAAATGTTTAAAAAATAACAAGCAAACAAACAAAACAAAACAAAATATATATATACATATAAACGGAATTTCAATAAAGCAGTTAAATTTTCAGCCAAAGAAATGATATTTGAACCAAAAAAGATGAAGTTTCAACTAATGAAATTACTTTTCCACACTTACAAAAACGATTTGCTTCAATCAAAAAACCTTTTTTGTGTTCGTAAACATTTTCTTATTGATAACAAGATAACTTATTAAAATAAAATAAAAATAACTTAGTAAAATGAAATTAAAATCGACGACAAATAACTTTCCTTTAACATTATGTATATGTATCGAAGAGTGGTTTCTCTCACAGTTTTATAGCTGTCCCTTCCTGTCCAAGACACCAACTTACACATTACCCCGCTGCCTTCAAAAAAGGTCCACTTTTCCTCTCCTTACAAAACCCTATGGTGAAAAAACTTCTTCCACTTATCGCGTTAAACCGTTAAGAACACTAACCATTGCATCAGTTTTCATGCATTTTTCAAACGAAATAGACGTCCAAACTGAACTGCTCCACATTTCAGTCTGTTAGAATGCGTACGCATTGGAATTTTCACAAGTTTAGTTGACAAAAATCTGTTCAATTACAATTCGAATTTCAAATTTGGATAACAAATCTCACATTTAACAGTTAATTTCATGGCATTGTAAATTTTATTCGCTGCTTATAATAAATACGTTCACCCAACTATTATAATGACAATACACTTTTCAATTTCTAAGAACTGTACCAAAGTTTCCAAAGCTTATTATAACTTAAGACTACACTAGACCCTTATATTATATTACAAATTTTATTTTATTAATTTGTCCAATTATTGTAAGGATAACACACTTCTTTAGATTATATTACAAATTTTAGTAATTCATCCAATTATTGTAAGGGCAACACACATTTTAAATGTATGCCAACATTACCAAAGACATTCAAGACTGTACGAAACCCAATTTGAAATAATTTTCTTATTTAAACTACAAAATTACCATCCAATACTATAAAAAATTATTTTAATTAATATATTCATAATCAAATGCTTTTATTCAAATTGTATTCAAATTTTATTGCATTCTAAAATACTTCTATTTTTAAGCATTTAGTTTGAAAATATTTGATTAAAAAATGTTGGTTTCAATATTTAACAATATTGGACTGTATGTATGTATGTTTATTTACTCTCCCTTTTACGGGTTTGAGGGCTCCGTTCCCTGTACATCGTTTACAAAAATAGCTTACTGACTACTTAATATTACTTACTACTACAAATTCGACGTCTTAATTCTACTTTACAAATATGCCTATCCTATGCTATTAATCGTGCCTCCAGGGCCTTCCGTTTCCTCTCGCCTGAGCCTCTTCAGCTCACAATTTTAATTTACAACTCTACATCTTTAACTTTCTTTTCTTGAAGTCCCCTTTTGGCTCAAACCTACCCACTGCCACCTGCCCTGTCTCTTAGTTCTTCCAGATTTCTCATCCCTTTCTCACCTTGACCATTTTCATCCAAAATCCATCTTACTCTATCATTCGCGCTCTCTTCTCCCATTTCATCCCCTGTGCATCTCTCTAACACGTGCTCCCATGTATCCAGTTCATACCCACACACTCTGCTTGCTTTCTCTTCTTCATTCTGCCAATATCTGCATTCCCTCATCCCTTCACCCATTCTGAACCTGATAACTCGGTTCCATTTGGTCTCCTTTTTCACCTTTTTCAGATATTCTGGCTCTGTTTCGCCCTTAACTACCCTATAACATCTATTATATCTTGACCTCACGATTTTTTCCCATCTCTCTTCTTTCTGTTCTACTATCATGTCCTGCTCTACCTGCTGCCACTCTCTATTTGCCTCTCGTAACCCCCATTTTATTTTCATCTGCATTCTGCCCTCCTCCCATTTCGATCGCTCCATTTTGCCCCTCTCCTCTCTAATTTGGATTTCCCTCAGACATGCTTGCGCTATCTTACTCCCATCCCCCCTTTTTAGCTTCTCTTCGAAATTCCACGCTCTTTTTAGTTGCGTTATTACCATTTTCTCTCTACTTAGTTCTTCTCTCAACATATAACCTGGGCAACTGCAACTCACTCCCATGACCCATCTCAAGAACCTTTCCTGTGCACTTTCTATCCCTTTGTATTCCGTCCATCCCCAAATTTCTACTGCATAGCTCATTACTGACCACACTAACACGTTAAACATTCAAACTCTCATCTTCCAATCATCCTTGAATCTTGTCTTACCTATACCCCACACTTGTCCCATTATTTTACTCGCACTCTCAAGCCTCTTTTTTACCTGCAACTCATTCCCTCCCCCAGCTTCAAACCAAAAACCTAGGTAACAGAACTCCTCAACTAGTTCTACAATTTCGCCACTCATCTTCCATTCATATTCTATTTTACTTTTCCTATTTCTGAAATAAACTATTTTGGTTTTTCCTACATTTACCGTTAGATCCTTCTCTCTCACGAAGTCTTCGAACACTCTCATCATTAGCTTCATTCCTTCTTCCTCTTCCGCTAACAAAACTATATCGTCCGCATACGCGAGAGAGTATATTTTACTATTACCCAGGATCGCGCCACCCTCACCCTTCCTTTCTAACTTCTCTTCTAGGTCTGACAACAGGATACTAAATAAAAGCGGACTGAGTGGACAACCTTGCTTAACTCCTCTCCCCGTCCAGAACGGCTCTCCTTTTTGTGTTCCTACTCTCACCCTCGCTCTGGTTTCCAAGAAAATTTCCTTAGTCCTTTCCCTGAACCCTTTGTCCACTCCCCTCTCTTCCAGGGTTTCCCAGAGCACCATCCTGTTTACCGAATCAAACGTTGCTTTAAAATCCACAAACAGTGCTATCAACTTTCCCTTCTTCCTCCCTAAATTCCTATTCAACAGGAAGTTAAGTACGAATACATTGTCGATTGTTCCCATCCCTTTCCTTCAGCCCGTCTGGTTATGTGGTATAATCCCTTTTTCCTCTACCTGTCTTTCTAGCCTTTTCTTTATTATTTCTACATAAATTTTATATCCCACCGACATAAGTGTGATTCCTCTGTATTCCTCTGTCTTTTTACCCTCTTCTCTCTTGATTATTGGTACTACCAAACCTGTTCTCCATTCTTTTGGCCACCCTTCTCCCTTCCAAACCTTATTGCATATTCTCCATATCTCTTCCTGCACCCCCTCTCCTCCATATTTCAGAGCCTCGTTTTCTATGCCATCCTCTCCTGTAGCCTTATCTTTTTGAGCTTTTTTATCACCTCCTTTACCTCTCCTCTACTTATCTCATTCTCTGCATCCTCCTCCTCCTCATCTACTCTTTTCCTGCCTTCTCCTCTTACCATATTATCTACTCCTCCTAAATGCTTCTTAAAATACTCTGACCATTCACTCATCTCAATTTGTTCATTTATACCTTTCCTTCTTCCTCTTTCCCTGTTTATTATTTCCCACTCACTACCTTCCCTTACCGCTTTCTCTGCCTCTTCCTTATATCTGTTTTTTGCCTCCTGTCTCTTTTCGTCCAATAACTTCTCATGCACTTTTTTCATTTTATTGTATTCTTTTTTCTCCAACTCTCCCTTTCTCCATCTTTTTAAATATTTTCTCATATTTTCCTTACTCTCTCTCCTGTGTATTTACTTCAATCCCATTCTCCATCTTTTCTTTGTATTCTCTAAGTTTTTCTCCTCCCCATCTACCCATCTTAGCATTATCCACTGTCAACCTATTTCTTTCTCTTCTACCTCTCTTCCCTCCTTCGATTTTTAGCGTCGCAATTACCGGGAAATGTTCAGAACCTGTCTCATTTCCAACTTCCATTCTATCTATGATATTTCTTATCCTTTCTTCAGCCAGGATGTAATCAATCACCGTTTCTCCCTTTCCTACGTACGCCAACTCTCCCTTTTCATCGCCTTTTATATTTCCGTTACATATGAACCATCCTGCCTCTCCGACCATATTCAAAAGTATTTTGCCTTCTCTAGCTACTTCTCGGTGTTTTTATTTTCTGATAAATGTTTCATTTTCCTCATCAAGCACTTCTCCCCCCAATTCCCCTGTCCATGCGTTAAGATCACCCCCTATCAACACTAGCTCTTCCTTTTTTTTCCTCCATCCATCTTTTTATTATTTTCCACCCATCCTCTTCTACTCTTCTTCTGTACACGTACACCACGTCCACTTTTACTCTCCCCAATTTTATTCTCCTGACTATATTACCCTCCATATCTGGCTCACTATGTCCTTCTTTTCGTTTTATTACTAATTCTTTCCTCACCCCTGACCTGCATTGTCCAAATGAAGCCTTTTGGTACGTTCCTTTGAAGGACCTTCTGTTACATACCCCCTTTATATATTTATCGTGAGAATGGAATGCACAGACAACGGATGAGGCCTGTAACGAGAGACCGGCACGTGGCGTAAAACGCAGCGTCAGCCGATAATACAAGTTGGTGATTGGGAAAGATAGCAAAATTTAATGAAGAAATATTATAAAAGAATTTTGATTGTTTAAGCGAACACGTAGGAAAAATTATTTGAAATAGGAAGATACAATAACTGAGGAATCGCAATAGAAATTTTAAAATGTATCATAGACTGACATTTAGATAAGTGCGAGAGAAGAAAAAGGAAACCGCAAAATGTAAGAACTCACACGCGAACACACGTAGGAACCGCGACCTAGTACGATACAACTGAATGGCCTTCCCACATATACACCACCGAGAACATGGGAGATTAGCGTGTACACATAGGCGGGTGATCGTATGGGTGCTCCTCGCTAGTCACCGCACCGGTGCGTTGACCTGTCGGCTGACACATTCTCCAGCCGTTCTCCACTCTCCTAATGTTGACTACAACCCTATTCATCCTAAGCCTCCCTACCTAAACTACCCCCTCGAGCGGGAGAAAGCAATATGGCCATAACTTTGCCAAAAATGCATCAAAAGCATTGAAAAAATAGAAAAACCTTTCAAATGAGAGGGTTCCGCACCTAATACAAGGGTCAAGCGTAATAAACATTTACAAAAGTAAATTAAAAAGCATGAGCCGCAGAAAATACTCCTGTAAACCTGAACCAGAGCAATTAAAAATTAAAATTAAAAATTAAGAAGGAGGAGAAATCTGCAAACTGTAAGACATTTTCAACACCTTAGCGGAATACCCACCTGCACTCTATTTCATGCTGCTGACAATTGCATTTTTGGCCAAGCGCTCAAAGTCCAACCATGCACGTACCGTGCCTGGCGAATAACAAAATTCATTACCTAAACAAAATTTCCCACCTATGTCCACCGACAGGTCGCCTACAAGAAGCACCCATCAAAAATCATCTCGGCAGTTTTCAGAGCTACTTGAACCGAACAAGTAGCCTCTTGAAGGGAACCTTCTCTCGCGAAGATTCCTTAACAGACGCCCGTCGAGTTGGACACGCTGGTTCATCACGTCAACCCTTACGGTTTGCCTCTCGAAACAAAACGTTCTCTAAATATTTAGTTGAAAAGTAATTTTCGGGTCGAAGTGTAAAACTATGAAAAATAGTTTCCTAACTAGGGCGCGTTGGAAACCTCATCGTGGGGACGTTAAATCTGGAAAACCCTTCATCCAACGAGTGAACCCGCGGGTTAAAATTACTGGGTCAATCTTCGGGATAATCGGGCATCCGTACATCGGAAAATTTATCTCCGAAAATAACAGTTGTTTGGGAAGGCCACGTGAAGTTCGGCATCCCCAAAAAATTTAAATCTTCAACCAACAGAAACGCCTTAGGCAATTTCAAAGTCGAATCTCAAAACTTCTGAGAAATTGCCTATTGTAGTTAGTGTTTGGATTAGCTGGGAGAAGGACAATAAGAAGACATGCGAATTTAAACGCACTCCATGTCATCTTGGTTAGAAAAACAATTGTTATTCTCTCCGCTAAAACAAATATAACGCGCGTGTGAAGGGACGTGTCGGGCAACTACGTGTGAAAACGTGTGTGTGTCGCGACTGTATTGAAATGAACTAGAGTTGTCTCAATGACAACGAATATCCACTAAACATCGGCCCTTTAGAAAAAAGGAAAGCTATGGGTTTCTAAGACAATTACATGCATATTTATATTAAAGTGACTTTCCTTAATACTTGTTTCATTGCTTATTGTGAAAAATAACATCCCTTCACTAATAGTCTGGCAAAGTATTCTCGGATGAGAACAATTGAATTACGTCCCACAATAATAATTAACGAAGCCTGACATTAGACTTTGTTCAGTTTGTGAAGCCTCCACAACCCGTAAGATATACTCAGTGAAAATGAAAACTTAAGAAAGTGAATACCAAAATAAATTATCGGGTTGTAACACTTCCATTCCTTCTCGTTTACCCACGTTTCGCTCATCATTATAACCTCCCATTTATTTAGCTCCTCCCAGAAACACGTATCCTTATTTTTTAATCCTAACACATTCCACAACGCTACTTTTAGTTCCTTTTCACCTTCTCTTCCCCTTTCCCTCTCTTTCATTTCCTCGTGTCTTCTGCAAACTCCATCGCTTCCTCATCTTTCTTATTCCCGTCTGCTCCTCTTCTACCCTGTGACCATTCTCCTGCTTTTAAGTCCTCCCTTTCTTCATCCCATATCCACACTGTCTCATTTATCCACAGCCTGTCTCTCCCTATCCTTACCCTACTCCCTCTTCTCCTCTCCTCCCATGCTCTTTCTTCAATTACCCATCTTATCTTTCTCTCCTTTCATGTCATATTTTCATCAATTCTTTCCTTTCTTCCCCTGAGCCCCTTCTTTTTCATCATCACCTCTTTCTTGTCCGCATCACTTCCCAGTTTGACGACGTAGACCCCAGACTTTCCTTCTAGCTTACTGCCCACCCCCTTTATTTCCTCCACCCTGACATTTGCCCCTATGTCTCTCATAAGTTTCTCTACCTCTTCCCTTCCCGTCTCACTTTCCATTTGCATTCTTTTGATCACTACGTTTCTCTTTTTCTTTTCTCTTTCCTCCCCCTCCATTTTCCTCTCTAATCCTAGCAATCTATATCTCATTCTCTCATTTTCCTTTCTTAAGTTCCCCTCCCCTTCTTTCGCATCCCCTCTCCCATGGTCCTCACGATTATTTTCGCCTTCAGATCTGCATTCTAAGTTACGCACTCTCTCCTCCAACTGCCTTATTTCCTTTACCCTTCCCTCCTCACTAATTCTCTGTATTTTCTCGATCTTTTCTAGTTTACTCCATACTTTTTCTTTTTCCTCTTTCCAGCAAGTTTCCCACTCTTCCCACTTCTCTTTTACTTTCAGTATCATCCCCTTCGTACCCCTCCCCTGTTTCGCCCGCTCTGGCCTCGAGTACCTCCTCGGCCGTCGTAGCGTCCGAAGTTTCTAATTTCGTGATCCAGAACCGAGAATCCCCAGCTAACCGACGCAACCTCATTGCTTTTTTTTACGATTAGAGAAAGTTTGAAAATTTTTCCATGAATCCTCCGGAAAATACAGACCCCTCACCACGACCTCGTAAAAGAGGAAGGAGGTCCGGTGAAAAGCACAAGACAACTGCTGAAACTCTCAGAGCGGCTATATATACTGGTCTGGTTCATCCTGTTAAAAGAGTAGTCCCCGTGGGCGTAGTTCGGCCGACGATTCGACCCATAAATCCGGCACCTGTAGCCGGAAACGTGAATCCGACTGGGCCAATCGTGACGATCGATCTTGAACTAGAAGAAGCCCTTCAGCAGAGGAGACGTGCCTTCTTGGAAGAAAACCACCGCAATCACGCAGTCGAGTATCCAGAACGCAAAGTCGCTCCCCTCGCAGGACCCATAAACGGCGATATCTCTGATGACGATACGGTTATCACGGAAAAAGAAGTCGAAATCCTGGATTAGGGATACCACGCAGGTCTAGGAAATAAAAAAAAAATAATAATAAAATAAAATTCCGCTGTGGCAAATTATAGTCCCCCTCTTTGGATAGCTAATCACTGAGTCGCTAGCCGAGGGTTGTCGTAATTACAGGTAAATTTAGCCGACCGATTTTGATAGTAATAAAAATAAAATAAAAGTTTCCGGTGTAGTAAACTTACGTCACCCCTATTCTACGAAGAAGGGAAACGAACAAATAAATGCCACCTTTTGTGACCGAATTCGCGCCCCCAGTCGAAGGGCGACTGCCCACTTCAGTCGAAATACGCGGCGATGATTTTCAAGACGGGTTTGCCGAATTAGTCTTGAACTGGAATACCTACAACAATTTTATCGACAGGGGTAGTCTTAGCGTCCCCTACCAATCTATCCCCGAGCACGAGGTTACTATCGAAAATAGAACGCTACGTGTGGTGGGAGAATTGGAATTGGAAATAAGAGAAGCAGATTCCCACTTCTACGTTATCTCCAACCAGGAAGCTATCGGTCTGAATCGGATAGGGGGGATAGCAGGAGTACGGTTGATCGAATACTTGTCCATCTTGCATGGATTTTCCATGCATTAATCCAAGGAAGACAGCCTCGAAACTAGATCGATACCCTCTTGCGCGGACGGAACGAACCTTCCCTCCCTGGCTATCACACTTAGCCAGGGTGAGTCCCGACCGAATAGCTGCATTCGGAACCAATATGGTCACCGGTATTAACTACACCGTGAAGGCTGGTTAGCCACTTTTACCAGAAGATCCCATTACTGAAAATGGCTGATCCCGGAGATCCTAGGGGTCAATTCCAATATTATGATTCCCAACCCAGCTGCAAATGTGGCTACAGCTGCAGCTATGGCCTCCGTGCTGGAGTGCATGACATTGCAACAGAGCACCTACCACATTCCGCAGTTCGACGGAAAGACTCCCAAACTCAAGGAATTCCTGCAAGGCATCGCGAATGGCGCAGTTTACATCACCGAAGCAAATGAACCTGGGTTCATTAAGATCGTCCTCAGCAAGCTCAAGGGAATCGCCCGCGACAGCGTTAGGGACAAGCGCTTCAATAAGGTGAACGAATTAATCGCCCACCTGAAAAAACGGTTTGGCCCTACAAAGAAATACCAATGGTATTTCGAAAATATAGTAAATCTCCGTATGCGTCAGAACGAAACGGTGAGGGACTATTATGACCGAGTCCAAGGCCTCCTAAGCGGTGCTCGACATGCAGTCGAAGAAAAATACACAAAGGTTTACAACTTGGGAGCCGCGGATGAAGCAAAGGAAAGTAGTATAATAATGGGACCCGTAACGGACGTCGCGCTCGACGCGTTTATAAAGGGGCTCCCAGACGAGATGTCTACCTTCGTAGATACCAGAAACCCCAAGGATCTCGTTGAGGCCCTAGATCATGCTCTACATATCGAAGAGAGGCAAAAGCAACTGGAGAGAGCCAAGAATCACCTTTCTGCCTATCCCATCTCCCGACCAAGGGAGGATGCCCACGATCCACCGCGTTCACCGAGCCCCTACTCGAGGCAAATGGAGAGGAAGGACAAAAGGAAGACGCAAGATTCGGGAAGAAATGGCTCAAGCGGAGACAAGGATCCGATAAATTATCCACCTCCCGCTCCTGCAAAATACCCGGCCCCCTACGTTCCTTACCCACTTCATTGCCCTTATCCCTATCCTCCTCCTTTCCTTCCTAACATCCCCTTCCCTTATCATTACCCTCCGCATTTTTCCGCCCCCTCATTTCCACATGAATATCCGACAGACAATGGAACCCGAGCCAACTCTCCATGGCAGAGGCATGGAAAATCAACGGATAATACGACGCCTCCAAGGTCAAACTCGCCAGGACCGTCGGGGAATTTAAACTTGCAACAGACTCCTCGCTCGGACGCGGCAGGGAGTCAGTCCACGCCCCAGCGCCCCCAAAAACATGTCCGCTTCCCGGAACACACTATCGGGTCCTACGAGCAGGAACCGAAATAGAAAGCTCCCCGGTCGTCTCTCTGACAGCACCAGAATTGAGACGCTACACATGCAGCTTCCTATTAGATCCGGGATCCGATGAGAATTTGATAAAAATTAAAAGTTTGCTCCTCTAATTAAAATACGAACCTGACAAGGCCGTCCTTCTGACAGGGATACATCCAGATCCTGTAGTGACGATTGGAACAACCAGAATCACCCTATTCGACACCCCAGTCGAATTCCACATCGTAAAGAATGACTTCCCAATATCCCCCGATGGGATCATCGGAAGGCCTTACTTGCGGCAAGAAAAAGCCCAAATATCTTTCAGGCACAATTCGTTGGTCACCATTTCGGATCCAATCAACCCGATTCCATTTATTGACAAAGAGTCTCGATCAGTCCGGGCATCGCTCAAATCCGAAATTAAACCCTTCGCTAGGATTCTAAAGATGAAGGCTAGGACAAGACAATCATTTGCCATAAACGTCCTCAATCCAGAAATAAAAGAGGGATATCTACGTAGGATACACACCCCTGAGGGAGTGTACCTAGGCGAGGCAGCCGTCTCCACCCACGAAGGAGTCTGCCATGTACTTGCCATCAACACCCGGGAGGAGGACATGGACGTAGAGGTGCATGCCCAGGAAGTTCTGCCCTACGATTTTATCGAACCACACGACGAAGAATCCACCAATTCTGAATCCGAATATTTGGTTAAGAACCTACGAAAGGAGATGGGTAACTCTTACACGGACCGTGTTAATAAAATTAAGGATAGTCTACGCATCTCATAATTGACATCAGATGAAAGAAACTACGTCTATAAGTGCGTAGAAGACTTCGCCGATATTTTCCACATAAACGGGGAAAGGCTTTCGGCTACGAATGTAGTCCAACATAGGATCCCTACCATTAACGACGAAGTCATAGCTAGGAAGTAATACCGATATCCCAATGAGGCTGCTGACTAAGTGGCCGTTCAAATAGAAAAACAATATGGTAGCGGAATTATAGGACATTCCAAGTCCCATTACAACTCAATACCCCCTGTCTAATATTACGGACATCCTCGATCATTTAGGAGAGGCCCAGTATTTTTCTGTGCTCGATCTAGCCAGTGGTTTCCACCAAGTCGAAACCCACCCCGATGACAGGGTCAAAACGGCATTTTCCACGCCTCGAGGACACTTCAAATATCTGCGCATGCCCATGGGGATCAAAAACGCCCCTGCGACGTTCCAACGGTTAATGGACACAGTGCTAAAGGGGATGCACGGCACCGAAGTCTTCGTTTACCTGGATGACATTGTGGTACACTCCAAGGACTTAGAAGAACATGATTTGCAGATCAGAAGGTTGCTGTACCGACTCCGAGCAGCCAACCTGAAACTTCAACCCGACAAGTGCGAGTTCCTACAAAAGGAAGTAGCATACCTTGGCCATATTATTAGCCATGAGGGGCTGAAACCAAATCCGGCCAAAATAGAGGCAATATAAAATTTTCCTCGCCCAAGAACCGTGCGTAACATCCGTCAATTCCTTGGGCTGTCGGGTTATTTTCGAAGGTTTATACAAAACTACGCGAAAACCGCCAAGCCTCTGACCGACCTCCTTAAGAAGGATGTAAAATGGAAGTGGGGCACAGAGCAGGATGAAAGCTTTCACAAACTATGTGACTCTCTCTGTAGCGAACCTATTCTGCGGTATCCTAATTTTAGGAAAACCTTTAAGCTAACCACCGACGCCTCGAGCCACGCCGTCGGCGCCATATTGACCCAAGAAGAAGAAGGGCTAGAAATGCCCGTTCGCCTATTTTTCTAAGGCCATGAACAGCTGTCAGGAATGGTACCCCAAGGAAGAACAAGAATGCTTGGCCATCGTCCTATCCCTGGACCACTTCCGACCCTATTTGTACGGTCGAGAATTTATACTCGTCTGTGACCACGAGCCAGTCCACTGGATGACCTATATTAATAATCCAGGGGCCAGGCTGCTTCATTGGCGACATAAACTTCGAAATTACCAATACAAATTTGAATATAAACAAGGAAAGCTGAACAGAGCAGTAGAGGCATTATCGAGGAACCCTCATGACAATCCTTCTGAAAGTTCAGAAGAAAACAGGGACCTGCAGGACCTGAGTGGAATTCAAGGACCTCGCACATCCACCCAGTCAATTAAACTCTCTATGAAAGGGACCCACTCACAAGCAGACCCCCAAAGGGTACTGGTTCTGACACGGGCAGGAGCTTCACGAAGCAGCCCTGAAGAAAAAAAAAGATGTTCCAGGGACATCTACCAGTGCTACTCGCGCCTTACCCCAGGAAACGAAGTCTGCGGCACCAGGGAAAGCGAAACCAGCAGTACGTAGAACATCGTCCTTTAAGCCTGCGAAAAGAAGGGAAAACGCCCCTCTAACGTCAATCGTCATTCCCGCCCCAGTCCCTAGAAAGCGAGAGAGGCCAAAGAAAATACCGGCTCCGGAAAGCGAATCCGACATGGCTAATGTGCCCTCAGAAGGAGCCCCACCACTCGAACTGGAAGAAAGCTCCATAGGCAAGCGACTGTTGAGAAGAAGAGAAGCAAGTAAATCGCCGGTCGCTAGAAGTGAATCCTCGACCGAGCCATCTTCGGATGACGAAGATTCTGATTCTTCGGACGCGCCTGTATTTCGAAAATCTCACAGCGTGTTACCCGACTTGGAACCTTCAGTCTTCATTAAAAGGGATGACTCGGCCCACAAGAGCGCTCCCCCTGGAATTAAGAACCCGAGTCCATGGTTCCCTCCCTTACAAGACACATTTGTAGATGTGTACGTAGACGGTGCATGCAGCTATCATGGAGGCGAAGAACCGAAGGCTGGGATAGGAGTCTGGTTCGGCCCAAACAACCCCTTGAACGTTTCACAGCGCAGTCAAGGTCGCCAAACCAATAATGCAGCCGAAATCGAAGCAGCAACCGTAGCAGCCCAAAAGGCCCGCGAAGCCGGTATCAAGAAACTCAGAATAAAAACCGACTCGAAGTTTCTAGTCAGCAGCGCAACTGAATGGATCCCTAAATGGGAAGCAAATGACTGGAAAACTTATGAAAATAAACCAGTTAAGAACCGCTCCGAATGAGAGAAAATGAACATCGCTCTGGAACCCTTAGAAGTGATTTGGGAACACATTCCTGGACATCAAGGAATTCTCGGTAACGAAATGGCTGATAAATTGGCCAGAGAAAGCATCGAGGGTCCAGCAACCACCGAAGTAATTGAGTCAACCCTTCCTCCGGGATCAATCACAATCCGAGTGCCCCCGACCACTGTAAGTAGTGAGGACGATGAGGACATTGGCGATATACCGGGCCGCCTGCTATCATCCTCCAAGGCAAGCTTCAAGGAAGACCTTCAGAAATCCTTCGCGCAATTCGACGCTCAAAACTCTCTAAGCTGGGACCATGAAAGAATGGAAGAAAGCAACCAACTGCCATGCACATATGTCTCCGAAGGAGAACAGGATGAAGAATTACTCAAGGAATTAGAGCTGCGTGACCCCTGCGGAGAATACGATGACGACATTTTCGCTGAGAGGGTGAAAAGCTTTTTCGAAAACTATGAGAAACAGGTTTCCCAAAGAGCTAGTGAGAACTCAGAATCCGAATTAACACAACCCACTCCACCTATAGCCATGGAAACTTCAGCTAAGGAACCTCTTAGCCACGCTAGACAAATCCAACAGCTACCTTCCTTCCCCACAAAAGATTCCGGTGTGGTGAGAAGAAGCACCGTTCGATTTAAGGATCCTCCTGAAGAAGAGGAACCCATTGCAGGGTGCCCCATCGTTGGACGAAACCGACAAATGGGACCCTATACTTCACCCCAGCACCTGCCACGGCGCCAGGCGCCAGATCTACGCCTTTCACCAATGCCCATCTGGATGCAACCCTAAAGAAAGAAGGAACGTCGTTCAACAGGAGACCGGGGTTGAACCCACGAAAACTATAGGCAGGGAGGACATTCGAACCCTCACCAACAAACCCCTCCCTATTCTCCTCTTCCCTATTTGATGTAGATCTACCGTACATCGACGATTCCCCAAATACCGAGACACCCCTCCAAAAGCCCATTGAAGTAAGGTCAAAATCGGCTGACTTAAGCAGGAGCGAACCCAGCATTCTACACCAATGGACTGAACCTCTGACGTACAGGCGGGATAACTACGCTCACTTTATTTCAGAGGATTGTGAACCAACGAATCCTATTGGGAAACTCCTCATCGCTACCGAGCGTCTTGATATTCAAGACCTATGGGAACGCAGGCCCAAGAAGGGGCAGGTCGTGGTTCCTCCCCACGGTCGACATTACATCTACTCTGTCACAGTAAAAAGGCGACACGTAGACAATATCGACCGGAAGGACGTAACCATAGGGCTAACCCACCTTCGTACCGCTTTAGAACGGGAGAACCAAACATCTTGTCGAATGACCAATTCCGGAGACGCCCTAGGGTCGTTGCCCCAAAACAAAATGGCGGTATTACTGACGACGTTTTTCAGGATAGCAGTATCGCTATTACTCTTTGTCACTGAAAAGTAGAAGTGCCTCCCCCTGAATTAAGGTAAAAGATCATAGCTGAATACCACGGTAGTTTAATCGGTGGTCACAAGGGTGTGACTAAGACATACCGCCGCATCAGAGAGAGATATTCCTGGCCTGGTTTACGAGATCAAATTAGTAATTTTATCCGCAGTTGTCGAAGCTGCTTAGAGCAAAAACTAGTTCGAGCTAGGACTCGGGAACCCATGCTCATAACCGACACCCCAGCTGAACCCTTCGAAAAAGTGTCCCTCGACACAGTGGGAAAACTGCCCACCACACCGAATGGGAGCCGTCACATCCTGACAATGCACTACAACTTCAGTAAATACTGCATAGCTGTCCCCATACCTGATCTCAAGACTACCACTATAGCCCATGTAGTGGCTACTTCCCTGTTCTCCCAGTATGGTGCCCCTCGAACTATCCTGACCGATAGGGGAGGAATCTTTGTGAGTAAGCTTATGAAACACCTTGAGAGGTTGTTCCAGGTAAAACCACTTACCACCTCCGGCTACCGACCTCAAACCAACGGGGCCCTTGAAAGAAGTCAAATAGTCCTGACAGATTATAATAAGCATTACGCTAACGATTATGATGATTGGGACCGATTGCTCCCTTTCGCCATGTTCGCTTATAATACGTCCGTGCACGAAGCGACTAATTTCACGCCCTACGAATTGGTTTTTAGTCGAGTGGCAAGGACGCCGAGCTCTTTCCCCCAAGGCGAAGAACTCGAGACCTACGTCTTCTATCTGCGCGACCTGATAGTGAGGATATCAGAAATCCAAAAACTTGCGGCCGCAAATTTAATTAAGGCAAACACGACTTCTAAGGAACAATATGACCGCAAGGCCCGGCCCTTGAACGGAAAAATAGGGGACCAAGCCTACGTCACCTAGGAAGTGAGGGACGGTAAATTCGATAGTAGGGCCACAGGCCCTTACACGATAATCGGATTCACCGAGAATAACAACGCGATCGTCGAAACCGAAACCGGTGACCGATTCGCAAAACACAAAGATAAAATTAGGATCGTCCGCTGCTAAACTCGAAAGAACCCTAAGGAAGAATCTAAAGACAGAATATGCCCTTTCGAAAAAGTTTTTGTATTCTCTCCTATGACCAACTATCAAAGGCAAAAATCATTAAGGCGTTTGGCCGCATCTTGTAATCTCTCTAGTAATTGGGACCCTATCCTGTCTTGGACTTCCTTCCTTTTCCGAAGAGAAAATCTAATTCGTGTTTCTTTTAGGTAAAATATGATGAACCTATGGTCAATAATCCTCCTGGTCTCCTTTACCATCTTGGAAGGCTCCAACCCCGCTACTTATAGGAGCACTCCTTTAAGGGCCAGTACAGGAGTTTACTACGAGCATATGGGACCAATGAAACGAGTCGCTGTAACGTGGAGGGTCACTGTGTTCCTGGACTTGCAGAAGATCCAAGGACCCCTAGATTCTTACCAACAGCGATTCCAACATTTATCCGATCTGTGTCTACCTGGATTCGGAATATTTTGTCTACAGACGATCACCGACTACGGTCTCGACGCCAAGTTCCTGATAGCCGAAGACCTGAAGAAGGAAGTATATAGGCATGCCGCAGAGATGAAGGAGCGCACCAATAAGGCAGCGCTTTTTAGCCTACCGATGGGAATGAGAAGCCGACGAGCACAACCACTACTGGGAATCCTAGGAGGCCTCATTGGACCCGTAGCGGGCCTAATGACCTACAGTGACGGAGAAACCCTCGAAGCGGGGATCGCCGAACTGAACCAGGCTCAAACCGATTTGTCTCACCTGGTGGGTAAATAGACTCACATAGTGAGGGCTCAGTTAGAAGGAATTCACGAGCTTTCGAGAACCAATAAGGAGAGACTAATCCTACATGAAAGACAACTGACCCAGGACAATCTTAGGTTAGAAAATCTTACGCGGGCAGTTGCGGAGCTCAAATATGCCCAAGCACTGACTCGCATGCTTAAGACGATAGACTCTAGCCTTGACGACTACATCCGTACCGCCCATCGCATCCTGGAAGTCATTCACACGTCCCGCCAAGGGAAGATGCATCTCTCACTGCTGACGTCCGAACAATTGGAGCCAGTCTACCGAAATATCCAGGATCATTATCCCAGGTTTGAATTCCCTACACCAGGACTTCAGGTGGACCTCTAGGAACTAGCTAACATAGTTACCATCACAACTATGTATAAAAAGGAAATCCTGAGCATACTAGTGGACATTCCACTATTGGAATCATCTTACTACCTAGCATACCAATTATATCCAATACCTGTATTCCAGTCGATATTAGGAAATGGTTCTGGAAGCGCATACGTCTTACCAAAGTTTACCTAAATTGCCGTTGGAGAATCCCAACGGACCTACATCCTGCTGGACAATCAACGCATAAATTCCTGCAAGAAAACCCCCTACTACAGGGTCTGCAACGACAACTCACCCGTCAACGAAATTGCTACCCATCAAACATGTGAAAGCGAGCTGCTATTGAATCCTTCAACAAAAGCTCTCCGAAGATGCGACATCCGAGTATCCTACAATAAGGAATTAGAATGGGTCCCTATTGACTCTTTGAGTGGCTGGCTCTACTCCCTAGCTGAGTCCTTGTCCACCGAGCTGCTGTGCCCCAATCAAACCAAGTCTCTAGTCACCTTGAAAGGAATTGGGCTAATACAGATCGCGCCTGGTCGCCATCTCAAGGCACATGATCAAACATTCTTCGGAACAGCCAGTGAAACCGGAACAACGGAGGTCATCTACGAGCCGCTTCTCCACCTCAATCTGGCTGACCTATCGCCAACTTTAAGGGAATATGGGAACTTAACCACGAAAGATGAAAAGAAGAAACAGCACATAGTGGAAGATTCCGTCAATGATGAAGCCTTCCTTGCCAACGAGGTATCTCTGGATGACTTGGAAAAACAAATTAATGACATGAATCTACAACACCGAGTTAAGGCCCAACATTTAACGCTGATTCAAGGTTGTTACGTAGGACTAGCACTACTCGCCATAAGCCTCTGGTGCTACTGCTGCTACCCTCTTGCCAAATTGGGCATTGCCAGAGTATGTTATGAGAAGGGCCCGAAGGACTCCAACTACGATCAGATCGATTCCGAAGTGAAGAGGCACTCGGAAAACACTGACGAAGCCCGCATCGAGATCAAGCTACCTCTGACCAATCAAGAATCTTTAACACGCACGAGCAGTTGTGCCTGTAAGGAAACGCCTGCAGTATCACCAAGGGCTGCGACGCAGCCCTCGGCGCACGCCAGTTCAACTACATCAAGGCCAACGATTCAGCTCCCCACGCATACGCTACAACCATTCTGAAATTAAGCCACGTATACTGTCTGTATGTGTATGGGCATAATAAGTCATTTCCGTTTCCATGAGTATAGCTTGGAAATTTAAAGGAGGGAATCGGGCTTCCTCACTCGCAAGTTACCCTAAATTTCTGGGACGAAATAATCAAATTCCGGTGTGGTTTGTTATGAGCGAATCTCCATTCTTTTTATTATATAATTAATGTGGCTCGAAATATTATTTCAAGCCACATTGATTCAAAACTCTATATGAGTTTCAAGGGACTCTCTGCTCATTCGTAACCTGAGAGCTTACTGTCAGCATGCTGACGCAGCATTCCAAGCTCCCGGGGACTGACAGCGATCCAACTTGCGAATGAGGAGAGTAATGACCTGAGAGAATAATTTTAATCAAGGATTAAAATTATTCTCTGATGAAAACATGCTTTTTATTTTTACACAGGTTTTTAAACTTTGTTTCCTCTTCCCCAAACCACTCAATAAAATGAGGGTGAATTGCGGAAGGGAATTGTATGAATGTAAGGAATGATTTGTGTGTACCTGGGCCTAGGTGAAAGAGAAAATGAAACACTGTACCTAGAATATAAGATAAAAAGATAATAAGAAATAGAATTAAGGGAAAGGAAAATTAATTCCAAGGCATCAGCCTCGAGGACCTAAATTAGAAACATGTAAGAGAACTTAAAAGGAACGAAGGTGTGGTTGCACTCGTTATGCTGGGCAGTCACATACACACACGCGAGGCACTCATTCCATCTCTGTCTCTTCGACGCTCTAAACTTCGCCGTCTCATTCCTTGCATGTAGCTACGCTGCCACGACGATTGCAAGCCTCCGCGCTCTTCACGTTGTCCGCGCAGTCTTCCTCCCTATATTCTTACCATAAGCGTGTCTCCTTCTTGCGTATAGCCGCACCATACATTATGACTATAGCAGTTCGATGCACCTCGACTCTCTTTTCCTCTCTTCCTCTTTCCACGCTATCCTCCCATAGGCCATTTTCACTCCTCACCCTACATACTTCCCACCGTAGCCGGACAGTACGAGCACGTGGAAATACCAAAACAACACCACGTGCTCACTCAGCGAAAATTTGTAACGCTAAAATTCTCGTTTGATTTATGATGAAGGGGTTGGAATTAATATATACTTATATTTAAGTTGAAAATTTCAACCTGCATCAATTTCGATGCAAATTGAAATTAAAAAGTTCTTTTAGAAATATAAAGAAAGACTTGAATGCACCTAACTTCTGTAAGGTTCTGACGAGGTTCCTGTCTCGCAGGTGCAGAAATTCAAACGAAAGCATTTGACAATACAATTCTCGCACACTTAGAAACCAAGCTACCTGGCTTGTCAATTTTGCAAACGCTGCTTTGACTCTCACGGTGTATCCCTACCTTCCTAATCCAAATTCCGCAACTCCGCAAAAATCCCTACCTGAATCACATCAATTATAAACCATCGGACAGAAGTCAGCAATTGCAGTAACTTGGACAACCTGGCACGGGACGGAACTACCCAGACTTTTGTCCGTCCGTACGTCGGGATTAGCCGCCGGGACGAATGGTTTGACTGATTAAATTCTGATTGGAAATTCGGACGTAAAATTAAAAACAGAAAATCTCTATCCGACGGGAGTAAAGGCAGGCTTCTAAGTGATTTGATGTGACATTGGGAGACAAATTCTCGGTACGTAACTCGTCGCGTCCTATTCCGGTTTAATCGGGACTATACTTTTCTCGGATCGGCAATAGGGATAAGTCGCAGCTACAGATTGAGTGGTCGATCAACGGAATTCGCAATCCGGACGAAAAATTTAAACTCTGTGCGACGGGAGGCAGGACCGTAACGGGAACGGTTCTTCATCGCGTCCTATCCCGGTTCAGCGGGTCTATACTATTCCCGGACCGGTAACGGGAGTGACGTTGTTTTCGTGTCCTATCCGTCCTGCTTAAAACAAAATTAAGTCGGTCTAGAGAATTTTACTCTTTCTCGAATCTCAAAACGAGACAGAGTAATTTTCTCGCAAGGCTGCAATTCTCTTTCATGAGGAATAGAAACATATTCTATTCTTCATCAAGGTGAATTCAGAGAAGCGACGGGTGCTCGCGTGTAGTGTGGCTCTCGCGAGTGACCTGAAATAAAGACTAGAGTGGGTTAATCAACCCACAGAAATCAAAGGTTTTCGCCCGCTCTGTTAAGGGCAGGAAAAATTAAGTTCCACTTTTATTTTGTCTAATACTTTTCTTTCCTCTACCTGTCGACACATTCTACGCATTGTAGAATGTGCCCTATTATTCGAATCTTGTTCTTGTTATAATGTTCCCTATTTCTTTTTCTTGAATAAATTTCAGTGTTATTATAAAAGATTGGAAACCCAAATTCATTTCTAATTCGGAAAACCTGTAAAACCCTAATTTCTCACAATTTTTCGGGCCAACAACTCTCAGTCCGAGAGTAGGGGTACAAACCCACATAAAAATAAAAATAGGAAAGTCGAGTCTCTCACCCTTCCTTCAGTTTTGGGGAAGCCTCCCCCCAGCGTATTGATACTAGGCAGCTTTTGTTTGCGGGTCCTTTTCTCATGGAATTAAAAACAAACTTTAATTAGATCGTACGTGACATTCAGACAAATTTATAGGATTTCATAAGCTTTTAAAAAATATCAAGCGATTGTAAGAAATTTTAAAAGTGTTAAAAGGTTTCACAAGATTTCAAAAGTGTCAAACCCTCATTTAATACTAAGGCACAAGTATTTTAGTCAAAAATACGTATTTTTGAATAATTTAGTTCTTTGCAGCAGTGCAATACTATTTAGTGAAAATTAAGAATTTTAAATTAGATTAAAATCAAATTCAAAATCCCATTTAGCGTCCAATAATCAAGTTAATGTATAGAATTCCTGAAATTAAAACAAGAATTCAACGATCAAATTTGGACAAACACCACAAAATGCTCCTATTGCAATTCCTAAAACCAAAAAAATTTATTTCCTTGCAAAAAAATAAAAAAGAGGAAAGAAAAATGAGAAGGCAACCAACCACATCCCCTTCCTTCTCTTTTTTATTTCTTTCGTCTTTTTTATTTTTATTATTATCAAATCACAATATGAAAGCATGTTCGTTGGTTGGTTGCCTTCTCATTTTTCTTTCCTCACTTTTATTTTTTTGCAAAGAAACAGAAATATTGTCAAAATTTAAATATTTGTTTCTGCTGAAAGAAATATTTTTGTGGAATATTACGAAATAGATGATCATGAGGTTTTTATCAAATTTATTTTAAACATAGGGGAGACCACCCTACAGTAGATAATGATCCTACAATAGATAATCCTCAATTATAAGCACAAATTTAAGTAAAATAATGGATTATAATTTTAATATAATAACACATATCGTGTCTTATCTATGAATTATATTTAATTAATTATTTAACATCCCTTAGTATTTTTAATTAATGATTATCTACTGTAGGATCATTATATACTGTAGGGTGGTCACTCCTATATTCATTTAGTCGATTAATTATTTAAATTTTAAGAAAACATTGGAACTTGCACAACCCACAACTTGCACATCTTCTCATTTTTTGAGACAAGATGTTCATTTTTTAGAGAATTCTGATAGCTTTCAAACTATTTAAGAGAAAAAAATTAATTCTCATATAATTAACAATAATAAAAAGGTATAATTATTATAGTGCAGTATCAAAAATTTTATCTTCTTTGAAGAGAAACGCGCTGAAGCTCGACAGGAAAATGGCGCGAGAACACTAGCGTCACCTAACTTCTATTTCATGAAATGCTTTATTTGACAGGAAAGTCATGCAGGGAAGTCTAAAAAAGTTGTAAACAAGACTCAAAAACTGACAAAAACGAAAGCCTGGAGCAAACATTAGAATGTTATTAATTCGTAATTTGCATCGTAATTTGTCCTATTTGACAATAATTTTATTTTGACACTGCAGAACAATTCCTCGACGAAGAATTACTAGCGCGAGGCGTCAATCTCTTTTGAGAATATCAAGTAATGGCCCCGGAGAACTTTAAGAGGATTCAAACGTTTTTGGAAAAGGTAAACTGCAAGGTGTGAGAAATGTTTGAGAAAAGTTTGTAATGTTTCTCAAAGGCGCGGAGCCAGGTAACTTAAATTTGAAGAGTAATAATTTATTTAAAGAACATATCTTAGACATTGTTAGTTAATGGGGTGATATTCTCACTCTTTGAACTAATTTATGTAAACTTATACCTTTTTCATCTCTCAGTCAAAATATATTTTCCACAGGAATGCGAAAACACTTTTTATACAGTTTCTAATCAAAATATTTTATGCATACAGAGTTAAGTATTAATGACTTTATTCCGAAATTTTCTCAAAACTCATAATTAATAACTTCGAATTGAAATCTTTTAAAATTGAAAAAATATATATATGTATATATGTATACATGTATATATGTATATATGTATATATTTATATATGTATATATGTATATATGTATATATGTATATATGTATATATGTATATATATAATAAAAAAAAGTTGAACAACCACCGCAGGGTCCCACTAAGAGCAACTGCCATCCAAAAAATGTCAATATCCCCCAGTAGCACCGCGGTAAATCACACCCACGGTCACGTCTCACAACCGTGAGATGGTTGGTCATAGGCAACGACAAAATCGCAACGACAGGCCGGCGAAACCCTCGTGTGTCTTGAGGACACGAAGCGACCCAAATATGACAGCTTTCTGCATCCATCTCGCAAGTGCCTTGGCATATTTTTGGCACGCGGGTATGGCTTTAAGGTTACGAACCAGTGATAGTTTCGCACCTCCGAGAGCACCTACCACAAGGACAATTACTTGTACCGAATATTTTGGGTACAGTCGTTGTAGCTCTCTTTTAAGGTCTTGATGCCTCTCCTCTTTTTTTTTCTCCTTTGCAGTGATGTTGTATTCGGACGGAGCCGAGAATTCGATCACGAATATAGTTCGTTTCTCGAAGTCTTGGAGAACAATGTCAGGCCTCGAGTGCGCAACGGAGACTGCTGCCCGAAAATCGTAGTTTCAGAAAATTTGGCACTTCTCGTTTCGGACAATCGACTCTATCTCCCTTGCAGCGTTCGGCAGGGCAGGGTCGCGGACAACACCGTAAGAGCGACAAAGATGGTAATAAAGCACTCTTAGGGCCGCATTATGCCTGTAGATATACGTCGTTCCCGCGTGGATCGGACACCCTGATAGTATGAGTTTTAGGTACTCAGCGTGTGCATGACACGCTCTGCACCTATCACTGGGAACTTCTTGACATAAAATGCGCTCACGGTAGGCTAAGGTGAAAATGACACCGTCCTGGCATGCGAAAATAAAACCCTCTGTACCTGAATTAAGCCCTGATGATTTGAGGAAAGCAAAAGTTTGCTGTGCAGTTTCCGTGCATTTTCTTGTCGAGTAGCTCTTGGTGAAAATTTTCAACCTCTGCTTTCTTCACTTTGGTTTTTAGAAGTGAAGCATCTTGATGAAGTAATGCACTCTCCTTACTTCTGATGTTGCTTTGTAAAGGAACGCTCCTTCGCCAATCATCTCGTGGTCCCTAAACATCTTTAGGAGAGGATCTCTGCCATTCGCAACGATGTAAGCTGTACTTAGAACAATACGGTTATGAAGACACTGGAGATTCAGAAGTCCGCGTCCGCCTTGACGGCGTGAAATATATAATCGCGGAACTGACGAATTGATATGCAAAGTTCTATGCATATGCATGGTCTTACGTGTAATAACATCAAGGGCCTCAGCTCGTTCTTCGTCCATTGAACTACTCCAAACGAGTAGAGTAGAACCGGGACGGCAAGCATGTTAGTCGCAGATACCTTGTTCAACGCCGACAGATTGGAAGACAAAATCTGTCGAAGAAGATGCTTGTATCTGCTTCGGAGAGATTCCTTCACTGATGTTACGTCCTGAATGCGGTTTTGAGGCACACCCAGGTATGTCTAGGCCTCTCCAGTATTAAGATGTCTGATAACACTTATATCCACAAGCTCAGGGTTCTTGGGAACGCCAGTAATCTTTCCTTTCTTCAGATGAATTTTGGCACACTTTTCCAAGCCAAAGTCCATCCCAATCTCTCCTGTGTAGTTCTTGACAATATTTATAGCAGTTTGAAGTTTGCTTTCACCAGAGGCGTAGATCTTCAGGTCATCCATATAAAATACATAAGTGACCTTATGCTCGCGCTGATTAGTGTCGCCACAGAGGTATCCAGGAGAATTTCGTAGTGCGAGAGATAGAGGCAGAAGTGTGATGCAAAAAAGCAAAGGGCTCATGGTATCACCTTGAAAGACGCCCATCTGGAAGGTGACGTTGTTCGTTGTCACACGATAATTTCTAGTTGAGATAGTAAATCTAGTTTTCCAAAGAGGCATCAATTTCTCTATGCATCTCACTATGTGTGGATGTACCTTCAGGCTTTCCAACAGACAGATGATAAGTCTATGAGAGGTTGAATCGAAAGCTTTCCGGTAGTCAATCCAGGCCATTGACAGGACGCGCTGATGAGCTGCAGCGTCTTTACAGACACACCTGTCAATTAGCAGGTTCTCTCGACAGCCTGCTACACCTTTTTTCGAGCCACGTTGTTCGTACATCTCTCGCCATACAGGCTCAATTCGTCGAACAATCCTGTTGTTGAGGACAGCTGTAAAGATCTTATACAGCGTGTTCAAACAAGTTATTGGCCTGTAATTCTGTGGGTTGGACAAGTTGCCTTTTTTGGCAGGAGTATAGTGCGTCCTAACACCAGCCACTGCGGAATGGGCGTCTCCGACTTTAAATATGAGGTGAATATGCGGGCTAAATGTTGGTGTGTAAAAGTAAACTTCTTCCCCCAAAAGTTCTTGATACAATCTGGTCCAGCAGCGGAACAGTTCTTCGTGCCTCTAAGTACTTTTTTCACACCTTGGGCTTGGGTGTATTTTTTACAGAAACAGGTAGATCGCTGGAAAGGCGCGATGGGTCAGCGAGAAACTGTTGATTCTCCCTCATCCACCTCTCCCTCTGCTGTATTCTCCTCCTTGCGTCAAATAACAGCCGTATTTTGTCAACAATATGCTGCCACCGAAACGCCACCGAACGCGTCCTCGGGTTGCGGATAGAGGGTCCCTGTACCAAGGGTTTCTGCTGAATATGGTTACAATAATTAATAAGCAGTCGCGGACAATTGTCCAGGGATGGTCCCGAAGGAATAACTCCTAACCGAAGGCGTAACAACCGTGCCGAAAGCTGAATGGCACCTGGATGAGGTGTCTCAAACGGTGACTCTGGGATACCGGGCGACCTCTCAGAGTATCAGCCTTATCCTTGCACGCGGGGCTCTACAAAGATGGACTAACCCTTTTCCCTAGCTGCTCGTGGGAACAACAATGACAACACCAAACATAGTTCTAGGAAGTGCGGTTCAAAACAATCGAACGCGCAGGGCTCCCGACAATGGGTCGGACAACAATGCCGACTACCCTAGAGTTGGGGGAGCCTATCAAGACGGAGTCAATGCGATTGACCGGCGGAATCTCATTACTTTTAGGTGGACGGATCGACTCAGGGACGACCTGCTGGAGTTCTATGATACCAGTATGGCCCCTGAACGAAAAGGTTACATGGCGTGACTGCATGCTCTGTGGTGCGAGAAGCACCCAGACCTCTCGGATTTTTCGCAAAAACGTCTGCGTAACCGTGCCGAGGACCTCCGGAAAAGGGGTTATATCAGCGGAGCGCTTACACAACCGCAGCCAGAACAAGCCGGCAACAGAGAAAGAGAGGCGACACTGAGACCAACCTCGAACAGGCATCCAATAGAGGAAGAACGATGCTTCAAGACCCGGAGAAACATCAACATTCAGGTTTCTCCCAAGCCCAAAAATCTGACTGAACTGGATGATAAGCTTCGTGGAGATTTTTCCGAAGAATCCGACCTCTGGACTATCAATTGTAGTGTGTATAATGCAGCGAGAACTTTGGCAGATGCAAACCGTAAAACAAAACCAACGGTTGATCATAAGACCAAAAGACGAATGCATCAACTTAGCACAAAGATAGGCTGGGAAGACAGTACGCGTCCCGCATTCAGTGTGTGATTGACTACATAACATCTGGCAGGACTTTCACTGCCAAGGTTCGACAGTTCGCGCGCGAACTGCGGATCCGTCATCACACAATCAACAAGTCAAAGCTACTGACCATCAGGCAGCATATTGTTGACAGAATACAAGTACTATCTAACGCTAGGAGAAGTCTAGAGCGGAGAGAGAGGTGGGTCAGAGAAAATCAACAGTTTTCGTCTGACCCATCTCGACTCTTCCAAGACCCTCCAGTTACTGTCGACCATCCGCCCAAACCAGAGGAGATCGAAGCATTTTGGAGAGAAGTCTACGAAGTCCCACATCCACTTGAAGAAGGCTCAAAGAACATAAATAACTTCAAGAAGCTGTGCAATGCCCTCATAACAGCTGAGGAGGAATGCCCACCTATCACTACCGAGGAGGTGAAAAACGTATTAAGAGGCATGAAGAACTATTCCGCGCCGGGACCTGATGGTATCAAGACCTTCTGGTGGAAGAAGTTTCCTTCAACCCGCCAGCATCTGGCCCGAATTTTCACCTCATATCTAAAGTCGGAAGAGCCTATTCCGGGGTGGTTGGTGGAAGGGCGCACAGTGCTCCTACCGAAGACGGGCAACTTAGCTAACCCTAAGAATTACAGGCCAATAACTTGTCTGAACACACTGTATAAGATCTTCACAGCTACCCTAAATGATAGGATTGTTCGGACAATTGGACTGTATGGCGAGAGATGTATGAACAACGTGGCTCAAAGAAAGGCGTAGCAGGATGTTGGGAGAACTTGCTCATCGATAGATGTGTCTGTAAAGACGCAGCATCCTATCAGCGATTTCTATCGATGGCCTGGATTGATTACCGGAAAGCTTTCGATTCAATCTCCCATAGACTTATCATCTGTCTATTGGAAAGCCTAAAGGTTCATCCACACATCGTGAGGTGCATAGAGACATTAATGCAGCTTTGGAAAACCAGATTTACTATCTCATCTGGAAAACATCGTATGATCACTAACAGTATCACCTATCAGAGAGGTGTATTTCAGGGCGACACAATGAGCCCTCTCCTCTTTTGGCTCATTTTTTGCCACTATCTCTCGCACTTCGCCATTCCGAAGGGTATCTCTGCGGCAAACCTGGAAACCGAAAGCATAAGGTCACTCATGTATTTTACATGGATGATCTTAAGATCTATGCTAGGAATCAAGAGAAACTACATCTAGCTCTGAAAATTGTCAAAGAGTACACTCAAGAGATTGGAATGGAATTCGGGTTAGAGAAATTCGCCAAGGTTAATTTGAAGAAAGGAAAACTTAATGGCATCCCCGAAGGTCCTGAGCTTGTTGACAGAAGCGCTATTCGACACATTTGCGCTGGAGAGACCTATACATACCTGGGCGTGCCACAGAGCCGCATTCAGGACGTGACATCTATAAAGGATACTCTCCGATGCAGATACAAACGTCTCATCTGGCAGATTTGGTCTTCCGAACTGTCGGCGAGAAACAAAGTATCTGCAACGAACATGCTTGCCGTCCCGGTAGTACTCTATTCATTTGGAGTGATTCCATGGGCGAAGGAGGAGCTCAGATCCCTTGATATCGGGACGCGAAAGGTTTTGCACATGAACAAGAGCATGCACCTTAAGTCTTCTGTTCCGCGACTTTACATCTCACGCCGCCTAGGTGATCGCGGAATACTGAATCTTGAATGTCTTCACAACAGACTTATTCTGGGTACAGCACATATAGTTGCAAGTGGACAAGACCCTCTTCTTAAAATGGTCAGGAAACACGAAGAAGTGGGAAAAGGGGCGTTTATGTACAAAGCAGCGGAGGAGGCTGCTGAAATACTCGGCCTTGACTTCAATATTAGGGGTGAGCAAAATGCATCAAATCTTATCCATCTTGAATACTCACTCCTGAAGGCCCGGATTAAGAAAGCACAGGAGAAAAACTTCCACGAACAGCTTCTCGACAAGAGGATGCACGGCATCTTCCACAGATATGTGGAAGATCAGTCGATGTCGTATGAGCAAACGTTTGCTTTCCTTAGATCACCCGGATTGAAGTCGGGCACGGAGGGCTTCTTTTTGGCATGTCAAGACGGTGTCATTTCCACTCTATCATACCGTCGCCACATTTTGAGCCAAGACATTCCCGATGATAGCTGCAAAGCGTGTGATGCACACCCCGAGCATCTAGGACACATACTATCTAGTTGTCCAACTCATGCGGGAACGACCTACATCCAAAGGCACAATGCGGCACTAAGAGTGCTTTATTGCCATCTCTGTCACTCTTATGGCATTAGCCCAAATACCTCTCCGCTAAACGCTCCTAGAGAAATAGAGTCAATTGTCGAAAATGAGAAGTTGCCGCATATACTGGAACTTCATATTCTCGACAATTGTTTCTGTTGCGCACTCGAGGCCCGACATAGTTCTCCTTGACTTTGAGAAAAGAACCATGTTCGTTATCGAATTTTCGGCACCAGCTGACAAAAACGTCACAGCCAAGAAGAAAGAAAAGAAAGAGAGGTATAAAGACCTTATAAGGGAGTTGCGACGGTTATACCCGGAATATTCTGTTAAGCTCATCGTCTTGATCATCGGCGCTCTTGGAAGTGCCAAAGTTTCACTGGTTAATAGCCTGAAAAGCATCCCTGCGTGTCAACAAAATGCTGAGACACTTGCGGGGGAAATGCAGAAGGCGGTCGTCCTTGGGTCGCTCCGTGTCCTCAGGGTGCACGTGACTTTTGCCGGATCATCGTATTGAGTTCGTCGCAGACTGTAACCACCTATCTCACGGTCGTGAGACGTGGTTACAGCTGAAATTATACCGCGATTTCGCTGGGAGCGGGTGCAATTTTTCAGATTAGCACCCGCTCCCGGCGAAATCCTGCGGTTGTCCTTATGAAAAACTTTTAACAATATATATACAATACATTGAACAATTTTAAATTGGAAAAGTTCTAAATCAAACAATTTAAAATTTAGTAAAATTTGAAAAAGGACAAATTGTATTTTGAATGGAATAAAAAGGAATTGAACTTGTATCATGTATAAATAGAAGATTTTTAAATTGAGTAATTTAAAATTAAAAATATTTGAAATTGAAAAATTAAAAATCAGAACCTCTCAAAATGAAAAAAATTCAGACTAAAGTGTTGAAAATTAAACAATTTCATTAGAAAGGAGTTGAAAGTCCATCTTTTCCAATTGAAAACGTTCAAAATTGAATGATTTTATTTTTAATTGAAGAATCTCGAAACTGAATGAATACAGATTAAAGTTTTGGAAATAGGACAATTTCAAAAAGTTATAAAGGAAATATTTTCAGATTATTATTTTGAAAATTGATTTATTCAAAATTCAAGAGGACTAAAATGGTATTATTTATGATTAAGAGAGTTCAAAATTGAATAATACAAAATAAAAAACTTGTGACTTCAAATAATTTCGATTTCAAAAGCGATTAAAATGACAATATTAAATTTAAAACTAAATTGAATTTTTCAAAGTCCAAGCTTCTGAAATTCTAGAATTTCAAACTGTTACTATATCAGAAAATTATAATTTAACATTAAAATTGATAAGACAAATTTTTCTCAGATCAAAAAATACATTCACCAGCAGGCTTACCGCTTAAAATGGAAAAATTTTCAATTATAAACTATTAAAATTAAATTATTCTAATAAACATACAAAACAAAAAGTAATTTTACATGAAAAACATCAAAAATGAAAAAATTTCTGCTACGGAACGTTGAAAATTAAAAGAATCCGAAGTTCATTTAGAACTGAAAAGCAATTTTAGACACCAAGAGTTGTGATATTAAAACTTTTTTATACTTAAACTTTAAAAAATGTTAAAATTGAAAATGTAGCATTCAACATGAAAATTCAGAATTCTGAACTTGTAACCATTCAAAATTAAAGAAATTATTTAATTACCGATGCATCAATTTCAGATAGTTTAACCTTGACTTATTTTGAGTTTTGATAATATAATTTTTATCTTTTTAAATTTTAAATCGAATAATTTTCAACACTCCACACGGAGAAAAAAACCACACTGTTATAGTAGGCTGA
The DNA here is from genome assembly GCA_932195095.1 of Andricus curvator. Taxonomy (NCBI): domain Eukaryota; kingdom Metazoa; phylum Arthropoda; class Insecta; order Hymenoptera; family Cynipidae; genus Andricus; species Andricus curvator. The sequence continues at coordinate 9,282 of CAKNYM010044563.1, read as the reverse complement.
GCTCTTAATATTACAGCATGGAACTTCATGTGCGAAATTGGTATGAATTTCTACCAATATTGGCATCAGGTTAGACATTTTTAGCATTAAATGTCCTATACCATAAAAGAATCAAGCGCATGCCGTTATTGCTGGAGTCACATGCCCTTAGAGCAGTTG
>CAKNYM010044560.1:0-30768 GCA_932195095.1 Andricus curvator | reverse complement strand
ATATATACCATTAAGCCATTTCCCTTTCGGCGAGCCTCAAGGGATAAGCGTGACACTACCCGATTCGGGTAGTGTTTCTAGGTGGATAGTTACTTGTAGTAAATAACTACAAGTGTGGGCTCACCACACCCACCACCGCCAACAGCAACGCAGTAGTATCAGACGGTCACCCATCCAAGTACTAACCGCGCCCAACACTGCTTAACTTCAGTGATCTAGCGGGAACTGGTGTTTCCAGCGTGGTATTGAAAATTAGTTTTTCTATTGGATAAAATTTTAGTTTTTTAAATTAAAAATGTAACTATTCCATTTTTCATTAAAAATGTAACTTCTTTAATTTAAAATGCAACTACTTGGGTGAAAATTCATGTCTTTTGGAAAAAATTCGCCTTTTTTGGTATAAAAGTCATCTCCTTCCTTGAAAATGCGTAATTTTAGTTAAAAATTCATCTCTTAGGTTGAATATTTTACTATTTTGTTGAAAATTGGTGTGGGGGGGGGGAGGGGGGTGAAAAATGAATTTTTAAATTGAAAATGTAACTATTCCCTTTTTATTAAAAATATATCTTTTCTATATTTTTGTTGTTATGGTTTTGACCAGATAAATTGTATTAAACAATCAACATCAAATTATTTTATATCTTTTTCAGTTGAAAATTCAACTATTTGATTGAAAAGAAATCTAGCTTGTCGAAAATGAAACAATGTTGCTTGAAAGTATCCTTTTTTGCTTAAAATTTAACTGTTTTTGTGGAAAATTGTTTTTTGTTGTTGTTGTTGAGACTTCAACTATTTTGTTGAATATTCGTCTTTTTGGTTGACTTCAACTATTTTCTATTTAAAATTGAAATCTGTTCTGGTTGAAATATCAACTATTACATTTTTCATTGAGAATTCACCTCTTTTGGTTAAAAATTAATCTACTTTGTGAAAAAATCCATAATTTCGTAAGAAAGTCATTTTTTAAGATTCTTCATTTTAGTTTTGTTGAAAAATTATTTTTTAACTGAAAATTTAACTATGTCAGTTAAAGATTTACCATTTTAGTTGAAAGTTCATCTCCTTGGTTGAAAATTTAACTAGTTTGTTGAAAATTCCCTTGGTTGAAAGTTACTTTTTAACTGAAAATTTAACTTCTATTTTTGGTGTAAAATTGATACTTTTTAGTTAAAAATGTATTTATTTTGTTGAAAAATCATGTATTTTGTTGAAAATTCGTCTTTGTCGGTTAATTGTAAAGTGTAAATAAGAAATTAGAATTTTCTTAAAATCTAAACTTTCCCAATCAAATCATATCAACTTCATGTGCAGAAAATGGAAGGACAATTTCATTTTCAATGAATGTAAAATTTCAGATATGTAAATCGTCTGCAGTTGAACAATTTTAAATAAGGTCGAAGTGAATCAAAAAAATTACGTTATCTTTTCTTTTTTCTATTCTGGCGTATTCTGTTATAAAAGTTACAAAATATTCACTACTCGGTTGTTATTTACGTTACGTTATTCAAAATAGCGAAATTCACACCGAAATTATAATTCCTTAATTACACCGAAATTTTGAACAATATATCATGCAAATCGTTATGTCTTTTATATAATTATTATTAAAAGTTAAACGGATCATATTAAACAAAAACCATGCAATTATTATTCACGGTTGAATTAGAACGGAATATAATTTCATTAAACAGTGATAAATATTCATTTGTTTATTGATTGTTATTGACATCGATCGCCGGGTAACTTCGAATTGCTCTAGTGATCATGAATGTTTTCAGAAAACTATATTATCTACTGAAATTACTTTCGGCGACAGCGCCTCTTTTGCCCATTTTACTTTGCTTCTTGTCGCGGCCCTGGGGCACCGCCCCACCTGCCCCATTGTAATTACGGGCCTGACCTTGTGATTGTATTACTCACATTTTTTGAAATACTCTATTATTTGGCTAAAGTCAATTTTTATAATAATGCAGAAAATTGTTCTTTTTAAAAAGGGTCAGTAGAAATTCTACTAAATGAAACTCTACTTTTGCAAATTCTATACCGCTAATTCTACTAGCGAAAACTCTATACACAAGCATATTTATTAAACAAATTAAATGTTTGAAATGTAAACTCAACACGGTAAAATTACACAGCGTAAATTTGTACACAAAATAATTGAAATTTTCAAAGAATTATTTATTAAAATATTTTGGGTAGAATTTTTTTTTATGGTGTAGAGTTTATTTAAATTCACAAAATTTAAAGTATTATTTTGTATAGAATTTTACGGCGTAGGATTCATAACCATATTGAGTTACAATTGAAAATAATCAATTTGTTTAATAAATATGATTGTGTAGAGTTCTCGCGTGTAGAATTAGCGATTTAGGGTTTTTAGATGTAGAGTTAAATTTTATAGAATCACTACCACCTCCCTCACGGTTATTATATTAAGTAAACAATAATTCGTAAATTTTTATGTTTTTGTACTTGATTACGAATTAAATGAATTAGAATTAAACAATACAATTGTTTAATATAATTATTTTTTATTTTATTCGATTTTTTTATATATAATATTTCATAAACTTATTAAGATTTGACTATTAGTCAACTGAGTACCAGTAAACATAATCGAATAATGCGAAAATTTAACTTTTTGGTAGAAAAATAACTTTTTTGTTAAAAAATCATATTTTTGGGTTGGAAATTCCACCGTTTTATAGATAATTTATCCTTTTGGCTTTAAAATTCAACAATTTTGTTGAAACCTCGTCTTTTTTTAGCAATAATCTTTTATAATAATAATAATAATAATAATAATAATCTTTTTGCTGGAAAATTCATCATTTTAGTTGAAAATCGAACGACTTTGGTTGATTTAACTATTCCATTTTTAGAAAATTAATCTTCTGGGTTAAAAAGTCATCTTTTGGATTGAACTCTTGTTGAAAATACATTTTTTTTAAATATTTACCACTTTAGTTGAAATTTTATCTCTTTGGTTGAAAATGTAACTATTTTCTTGACAATTCGTTTTTTTTTGTTCAACATTTATTGTTTTATCTGAAAATTGCACTTATCCATTTTTTGATAGAAATGTATCCTTTTATATTTTATTATATATTTATATTATATATTATAAATATTTTATATTTTTTATTTTATATTAAAGTATTCGGTTGAAAATTAACTTTTTTGTTAAAAATTCATTTTTGGGTTGAAATTTAACTATTTGGTTAAAAATTAAACAATATTTTCATGAAAATTTAACTTTTTTGTAGAAAATTAATTCTTTGGTCAAAAAATCATATTTTCGTGTTGAAAGTTAATGTATTTTGTTGAAAATTCATGTTTGTTAAAAATTCATATTTTTTCAAGATTCACCTCTTTGGTTTAAAATTTAACTTTTTTTGTTGACAATTCGATGTTTTGGTTCAAAATTATATTTTTTTTCTTCTGAAAATTGCACTTATCCATTTTTGGTTAAAAATGTACCCTTATAAGTTGAAAATTCAACTACTTGGTAGAAAATTCATGTATTTTGTTGAAAATTCGTCTTTCTGATAAGAAAATTAATCTTGTTTGTTGAAAATTCAATATATATTTCGACTTGTAATCTTAGGAATTAAAAGTGTTTCATATTGCATTCAATATGGTATTTACATTAATTGTATTTGAAAGAATTTATTCCTCCATATTATTACCCTATTTTCGTGAAAAATCACCCTATTTAATATGTCTAAAAGTAAGTTTTACATAAGGGCTAATACGAGGGGTTATATCAGTTGTCGGGCGTAGCGTAAATTACTAATTTGTGAAAATAAAAGACCCCTTGATCCTACTCTTCACCTTCTTACCTAAAAACCAGCTGTATAAAATGTGAACCCGAAAAACCGGGAAACACATGTTTTTCTTGATTCACTTCAAGATTGTTGCTGGTATTGGAAAATTATTTCAATAAAAGTTGTCCATCTCTATGGAGTACATATTTTTGGTTCTATCAATTTTTTTACCTTTACTTATTAGAAGACTCTATGAAAAAAATGAATCACCAAGAAACAAATCAAATAAAAAGTTTTTTCAATCCTTGGTCGGAAATTTTGCACAAGTTCGAAAAAGTAGAACTACTCGTATTTTTACAGGAAAATGCCAATGAATATAATAATTTTAAGAAAGCTAAGAAATTCAGGTGGCCGTTATAATCGAGGAAAAAAATTCTCGGGCAATTTCCGCTTCGCCAAAAATTATTGAATTCTTTTTAATTCTTAGGAATTCTTTTGATTAATTTTAGTTTCCGAATTTGTATTTGGGGACATGTTACTGATGAGACATTTAATTATACTTCAATTTTTCACTTATAAAGTTCTAAAAAAATAAAAATACACATTTTTAAACATAGTTATACTGCTGAGATATAATCTGCTAGGATTATTTACAAAAATATATATCTTACAAGGGAGTGCCCGGTAGCGTGTTTTCTGTGTGGATTCATCATTTTTGTAAATAAAGATCATGGCTCTAAAGTAAAATTTGGAAATACCTAGGCCCAAATATTTTACTTATTATTTATTAAAATGTTTATATACCCTGGCGGACCGCACGAACGGAGCGGATACACTACAGCGTATCTTTATAGTATCCACATCGTGTCCTCTCCGTATCATGCAAGAAAAACTCATTTAAAAAGGAAGATGAACATTTCACTTGTTGAAATTCGGATTCTACGTGAAATTTTGCGTTAAAAGGTCACGGAGTAATCGCAATAGTTTTTCTTGCAACATTAAAAACTTTAAAAAAATATAATACTTATCGACAACGTGGGCTGAAAGCGACTTCAAACGCATCGTCGACAGATAGCGCCTAGTGACTGCTACTGAACGACGATGCGTTTGAAGTCGCCTTCAGCGCACGTCATCGATAAGTATTATATTCTTTCAAAGATTTTAATGTTGCAAGAAAAACTATTGCGATTACTCTGTGACCTTTTAACTCAAAATTTCACGTAGAATCCGAATTTCAACAAGTGAAATGTTAATCTTTCTTTTTTAATGAGTTTTTCTTGCATGATACGGAGAGGATACGATGTGGATACTATAAGGATACGCTGTAGCGTATCCGTTCCATTTGTTCGGTCCGCCAGGGTATTATATTCTCTTATAAACATTTATTCAAGTATGCAAAAATAAACATTTTAAATGTTCTTTTTTTAATGAAAAACAGTTCGCTTTTTCGAACTTGTTTCGCAAACAAATTTATTTTCTATGAATGTTATTAATTTAATGAATTTGTTTAAATTTCGTAAACATATTCAAAATCAGAATATAAATGGAATAAAAAAAAATAATATAAAAATATGAATTATTGATAAATAAATAAATTAATTGATGCAAAAGATTTTTTTGGAAAAAACGACAATATTTCGAAGAAGTGACTCTTTCATTGAAAAAAGGCATTTAAAATATTAATGTTTGCATAAATAAAAAAATTATTAGAAGGGAATCGAATATATTTTTATTTTTTCTAAAAAAAAATATTAAAAAACTTCAAAAAACTACACGCAGCGGGAATTCAGCCCCGAACCTTACGTCTAAAAACCAGGTTTTGAGTTTGGCTAGTCGTCCCGAAATTTCGGGATGACTATAGTCTAGACGTAGCCTACTTGAAAGGATGTTTTCTCAAAATTGGCCATATATTGGGTCCTAGGACTTTCACAATTTTACTTTGGGGTCATGATAACATAAAAACCGTTTAAGAACATTCTTGTCAACGACACACATTTTTTTTAGTAATATCATAATGAAAGCCTTAGTTGCTGAGATGCACCCTATAAGGTTTATAGTTCCTACTCCTTTTGATTTTTTTGGGATTCTTTGAATTCTTTGAATTAATTATAAACTGTTTAGACTTCTTTGGAGTTTTTTAATTAAATTCTAATTAAATTAAAATTTATTATTCTTGTAAATTTTCTATTTAATATAATTCCTATTTTAATATAGTTCAAGATTTTTTTTTCGTTTCTTCTTATAATATCTTATAGATTTTTCTATTAAAGAATAAATATTATTTAAGATTCATTGCTTAAAACTAATTAAGACTTAACATTTTTATTTTCAATTAAATAAGACTCTAATACTTTCAGTAGAAATAGACTTGTAGAAATAAAACCACTGGATTTTCATTGAAAGTATCAGTCTCATATTTAATTGAAAATAAAAGTTCTAGATCTTACTTATTTTTAAACAATGAAACTTGAATAAGATTTATTCTTTAATAGAAAAATCTACAAGATATTATAAGGACAAACGTCGGGTTTTTCAAATAACATATTGACCCTTCTACAAAAAAATGATTGGATCCGATTACGAACGATTGAAAAAAAATTTCAATCGTTCCCAATTGTGTTTCTTAATCGGGTCGTACCGATTCGGAACGATTGAGGCCGGCTATCGTTGCCTATCGTTCTCAATCGGGACTCGAGATGAAGTAAGTCTGCCATTATGTTGATGGCAGCACATTGATCTCGCGGGAATTATTTGAAAACGATTATTTACTTTTTTTTAAATTACATATCTGTAAAAGATAACTTAAAAAGATTTCAAATTGTTAAATAATTCCCTCGTGATCAAGGAGCAATCACCAACATATTTCCAAATAACTTATTTTGTAGTAATTTTCATGAATGTTGCGTATTATTTTTCATTACATTTTAATTTGTTTAATTCGGTTGCGGCCTATTTTTTTTAAGTGTTGATACCTAAGTATAATAATTAAACAGGTTTTTAGAAGTTATTTCTCAAATAAATCAACAGTATTTCATTTTTATTTCGAAATTTAGGTTGCAAATTAACCCTTATGTGTGTGACAAAAAAACAGCTTCATCGGTGTAACGGGTAACGGAGTACCCGGGTATCCACCTCCATTTAAAAAAATTTTTAAATTTGTAGGAGGAAAACCCAAGTTATATTTCCCACCCCGTACTAATAATAATAAAAAAAACCCTGAGAACACCCCTACCACTTTTACCTGAAAAAATCCAAAGACCCTCCACGTAAAACACTCAAAAAATTGAAAAATTTGAAATAATCACCCAGATCATCTTCAGAAAACCCCAGCTTATATTTCCAGCCCCATAATAATATTCTACAACCCCCTAAGACCACCACTACTACTTTTACCTTAACAAATCCGAAGAGCTTTTACATAAAGTACTCAACAAATTTAAAAATTTAAAATAATCACCCAGTCACCTTCAGAAAACCACAAGTTATATTCTCAACCCCATGATAATATTCAACAATCCCATAAGACCACCTCTTCTTCTTTTGCCTTAATAAATCCGAAGAACTTCCACGTAAAAAACTCAAAAAATTTAAAAATTTAGAATGATCACACAAGTTACCTTCAGAAAACTTCGAACTAGATTTCCAAACCCATAATAATATTCAACAACCCCCTAAGACCACCACTACCACTTTTACCTGAATAAATCCGAAGACCCTCCACGTAAAACACTCAAAAAAAGTGAAATGATCACTCAATTCAACGTTCAGAAAGCCTCAAGTTATATATTTCCAACCCAATAATAATATCCAATAACCCCTGAAAACCACTGTTATCACTTTTACCTGAACAAATCCGAAGAGCCTCCACGTAAAACACTCAAAAAATTAAAAAATCACCCATGTCACCTTCACGGCTTCTAGGGTTAGGTTTCCGATCGAGGTCTCTAGCATTTACCTGATTGCGAACGATTCAAACGCTTGTCCCGATTGAAAATGATTGAGAACGATAAACAAAATTTGTCCCTATTAACACCAATTCAAAACGATTCACCTGTCAATCTATCTCAATCGGGTCCAATCATTTTTTTCTAGAAGGGGAACTATATTAAAATAGAAATTATATTAAATACAAAATTGAGAAGAATAAAAATAAAAATTGAAATCTGCAGAACAATTTAGCGATATATTAGTGACATAATATTGAGGAAATTTAAACCGTTGTTGTGTGTACTGAAATTTCAGTACCAATAACTGAACTTTTTACGGAATCGATAGACATACAGCAAAGATATATAATATCTTTGCATACACTTTGGTTATTCGCGCTAAAAAAATGTTTAAAAAATTTCTTGGTTGCAGAGTTTTTAAATTTTCTAAAGTTAAAACTTTTTTGCATACCCAGAGGTAAAAAAGTATCCATTTTTTCGGATTTTAAACAGTTATTTTCAAAGAGATAATTCCTATTTATTTCACCCTCGTTTTCCAGTGACCAAAATGCACTAGAAAAAAAATCGCCAATACCCAGGAATCAAAATTGGATATACAGTGAATTTTTCAATTTTTAATTTTGGTGTTTAATGAGATAGGATAAATAAGAACTTGTGGTTTAAAAATGCTTGTATACTAAATTTAAAACTAAAATACAGTAGGAACATCGACAAGATCCAGGAGTCGAAATTAGAATTACAGCGAATTTTCAAAATTCGGGATTTGGTATGTAATGCCAAATTGTATGTAATTGTAAATTTTTTCTCTAGTGTATTGTCATACTTAAAAATTCCACGCATGCTTGTAAAAATTATAAAACCACAAGTGAAAAAAATAATTCTATGAAATAGAAAATTTAAAAATTCTGAAAATGTGCTGTACTTCTATGGACGACATTAAAACCCCAAAAATAAAATTCTTGACACTGAAAATTCCCGTATAATAAAATTCCAAAAACGATAAAATTCCTGAAGAGTTTATAATATTACCGAATTTCAAAATTCCCGACATAAAATTGCCTAATTATAAAATATCCGAACTAGAATATTCCTTAATTATAAAATTGTAGAATTTTAATAATTAAACAAATTGTTTCTTAATAAATATTATTTATTTATTAAAAATACGATAATAAAATATTTTTCTATCAAAGAAATTTTTGTTTAATATTTAAATTTTTATTGAATTATTGTTTGAAGTTAAAATAAAAATCGTATAAACAAATTAATGTAAAAACACGTGCGCTTCAAACAGAAAATTAATTTCTCCCTAAAATTTCTTCGAACCAAAATTTTTTATCCAGAAATATATATTTTTTCAATTATTGTCATTTCGAATTTAAACAATATTTTTTTTTAACTTTAAAACTAAAAAAAGTTTGTTCTCTCGTATAAATATTTGATTATTTTAATTTTTAAAAATATTTATCAAAGAAAAGTTCTTTCAGCCCTGATTTATCCCGAAATTTCTTCTTAGGTTTCTTTTTAAATTAAAAATTCGATTTTCGAGAACGCTTTTTGTCATTTTTTGGAAAGACTATGTACAAAAAACCTATGTCTCAAGCTTCAGATTTGCAAAAATTCTATACATTCTTGAATGCACTTAAATTTCGGTTCAGTCTAGTAATGAAAATTAAACTTCAAAGTACAAAAAATTATAATTTAAGAAATCTTGTCTATCATTTATAGAAACATAAATGTATTAGAAATTATAATAATATTAAAAAAAATATAAACATAATTATCTTTTTGAGAGTATTATTACTCTCAAAATTCAGTTTATTTATTAACATCATATTAGTGCTTCTGCCATTATTAATTTTTCATTATTTATTCCAAATATGTATTTTCGGTGTACCTAGACATTGCACTAATAATTATTATATTCGGAAGTGCGGTGTTTCTGTAGCGATACATGTCAAACTTTTCTAACCTTAAAAAATCTTTCTACTGCTTTACCGTCATATTTTACGAAAAACGAGAAATCCAGCGCTCGACTTCGTAGTACGGTGAGGGCAGCACTTCGATATGGCAGAAAATGTGATGTCCTATATATATATAGTTTCCCCACTCTGACACCCCGTGCCGCATCTAGGCTTATAATATCTTTGGTCTGACTGCCACAACCAATTTTAAAAATCACGTAAAGGTGAGAAAAATAACCGTTGACTTATATATAATCTGTAAATCTATAATTTACTCCTAACCTAAAAATTCAATATTTTCATTCTATTGAATAAAAATGAAATTGAAATATTTTTTTGCACCGTAGTAATGGAATTTTCAGTTCACAATGCTAGTCCAACCCACGTTACATTTTAATTTTAGACAAAAAATCACTGTGTCGACGATTATGAAGAGTACAATAAATCTCCAAGTTGGTACACCCTAAGATAAAACGTGAACTTCCCTTCTAGAAATAATCGATTGGACACGATTCATAACGATTAAGAGTGATCAAAAGTTGAATCGGTTTAAATTGTTCCTAATTGTGTTAATTGTTTCCAATCGGGTTGAATTGAGTAAATGCACTTGCCTGCAGTGCGCCCTCTGTAGTTTTCGTTTGTAACACACATGATGCGCACGTGTTTATAGGTTGGAAATTAAATTTTTAACAATTCAAAAAAAATGTCAAATACAAAAAATAGAATGTTTGTTCAGGCGGTATACCGAATGAAGATTCGAATTTATTTGGGTTAAAGGTACGTGAAAATCATGCCATCTAACGATGTGACAGTGATATAGTGTCTTTATCAAGTAGGCAGTAGTAGTTTGATTTAGCGAGTATATTATTGTAAAACGTTTATTTACTTCTTTTTAAATTCATATTGTTGACATTTCTTTGTTTGAAAGCGTAAAATACCGCTTGAAAATAATTATCGCAATATCAAAATGCTGTAGTGACAACTTAACCTCTGATTCAGAATAATTGATACCCAATTGAAAACGATTGAAATCATTAGAACGTAGGATGGCGCCAATATTTTGAAACTCGGACTAAATAAATTGTAGGTAACTCATTAAATTTTTTAAATTTTTAGTAGAAAAACTTATCCAATCTTTTTAAATGTCTTGCAGCATAACAATTTTGAATTTATAAATAAGTTTTATTTGAAATTCGCAAAAATTTCTAGCTTTAAATATTTTAAATACTCAATTTTGAATATTTCAAATAATTTGGTTTGGAATGTATAATCTTAAAATCTTTGAATTTTAAAGGTTTCAAATTTTTTATTTTATAGTATTAGATTGTTCAGAAGGCTTTATGTAATTAAAAAGTTGAATAAATTAAAAATAATTGACAGAAATGGACTTGGAGATTTAACTATTTAAAAACTGTTACAGATTAAACTATTTTTAAATTTAAACATTACAAATTGTAGTATTTACAGGTGAAATAGTTCAAAATTGTATTAAATACATGCATGAATCATCGCAACAACTGGTTTTCCTTCCCCAAGCACAGACATTTTCAAGGGTGGCGATTCGGCGGACGATTACAAATTCCCCGTCAAGTTTTTCAATTTTCCCAGTCAACTAAAAGTAACATATTCATATTTGCCGCAAAACGCAAACATTTATTTTAATTCATGACGTTCATTCTGAACCCTGGCGGACCGAACGAACGGAGCGGATACACTACAGCGTATCTTTATAGTATCCACATCGTGTCCTCTCCGTATCATGCAAGAAAAACTCATTAAAAAAGGAAGATTAACATTTCACTTGTTGAAATTCGGATTCTACGTGAAATTTTGAGATAAAAGGTCACAGAGTAATCGCAATAGTTTTTCTTGCAACATTAAAAACTTTAAAAAAATATAATACTTATCGATGACGTGCGCTGAAGGCGACTTCAAACGCATCGTCGTTCAGTAGCAGTCAATAGGCGTTATCCGTCGACGATGCGTTTGAAGTCGCTTTCAGCCCACGTTGTCGATAAGTATTATATTTTTTTAAAGTTTTTAATGTTGCAAGAAAAACTATTGCGATTTCTCCGTGACCTTTTAACGCAAAATTTCACGTAGAATCCGAATTTCAACAAGTGAAATGTTCATCTTTCTTTTTAAATGAGTTTTTCTTGCATGATACGAAGAGGATACGATGTGGATACTATAAGGATACGCTGTAGCGTATCCGCTCCGTTCGTTCGGTCCGCCAGGGAACATCCTTTAACACAACAAGCAGAACATCGCAAAATAAATGAATTAAAAAAAAAAACACATAAATTTTCCACTAAAAATATCAATTTTTTACAAAAAAAATGAAATATTTAAACTTTTAGTTGAAAAAATTAATTAAAAAAAAACAACGGATTTTCAACAAAAAAGTTGAATTTTCACACAAAGTGATGAATTTTCAAATAAAATTATGAATCTTCAACTGAATAGTTAAATTAAAAAAAAAAAAAGTTTCAACTAAAATTATGAATATTTAATTGGAACACTTGAATTTTCAACCAAAAAGATGAATTTTTAAACTAGAAGATTAATTTTCAAATAAAAAGAATTATTTTGTACAAAAAATACAATTTTTCAACAAAATACATGCATTTCTAACAAAATAGTTGAATTGTTGATTAATGAAAATTATGCCAAAAAGGTGAATTTTCAGTCATAAAGATTATTCTTTTACAAAGAAAGTCAAATTTTCCACAAAGTGCATGCATTTTTAAACAAATAGTTTAATTTTTAAATGCAAAACATGGATTTTAAACGAAATAGTTGAAGTTTCACCAAAAAAGATGAATTTGAAATTAAAATGATGAATCTTCCAAGTGAGAGTGATAGTGGGACAGAGGGTGACGAATTAACAAGTAAAAATGCTAATATCCGTAGGATATTAGAATATGAAAAAGAATCTGATTAGCTTTACTCTCAGTTGGCAAATTTGTTGATGACAGCACTCTCAGCTCGCGGAAATTATTACAAAACATTTATTTAATTTTTTTCATGAACATATTGCTTAAAATGTGTTGTCTCGAAAAAAAGTAAATAAACGTTTTGAAATAATTCCCGCGAGACGAAAATGCTGCCATCAAATTGCCACTGCATAACCTCGAAATCCTACTACCGATTGGCCCGATTGGGAACGATTGAAACTTTGCAACACTCAATCGTTCCCAATCGTGCACACAGATTAAGAAACACGATTAGAAACAATTCAAATTTCGTTCTATCGTTCTGAATTGTTTTCAATTAATTATTTCTAGAAGGGTTGCTACGATTACAGAACTTAGTGGCAAAAACGACATAAAGAAATTAAAGCAGGTTCCGTTAAAAGTACCTGTTACTGCTATAAGAATCAATGATCAAACAGAGGCTGATCGCTTGATTGTGGATTTTATCGTGCAAACTATGAGTCCCCAAGTTCTTGTTGAACACGAAGCATTTAAAAGTTTGATTAAAGGTAATTGGTAATGCTACACAGTAATAAAGTACAGTAACCAGATATTATTATTATATTGAAACCCCGACTAAGCAAGTAAATATATGATATAATATATTTTATATATTTAATTTTTACGAATACAACAAATAAAGGCTCCTATTACAGTCATGACTAGAAAAACACTGGGTAAACGGATCGATGATAATTATTTATCGCTTACACAAGTCATAATAGAAAAAATTCAATTGAGCAAGTATGTATGTACTACGGCAGATATTTGGTACAGCTCAAAAATAAGTTACATGGGTATTAAAGCACACTGGGTAAGAAGTATGAAGAAGAGCAAGAATCTTTTGAGGATTTTGAGTACTAATGTTTAATGGAAAATATGTTTTCAGATCAACAATGATTTTGAAAGAGCGGGTGTCGCATTAGCTTGTAGACGATTTAAAGGAAGTCACACATATGATAAAATTGCTGAATTGATCATTGAAATCCACAATGAGGTTGTGGACAAAAACAAACCGAAAATAATGAAAACTGTTAGGGACAATGGATCAAACATGGTAAAAGCTTTCGCTGAATCAAGCAAAAATAAAATGAGTGTTGAAGAATCAGGTAAATTAAATTTTATTATAAATTCTGCTTTTAAACAATTCTTGCTTAATTTTTATTTTAAAATATGATAACAGCTGATTTTTTTTTTCAGCATTAATTGAACTAGATAAGGAAGCAGAGAAGGAACTCAGTGATGACGATGAAGATGAAATGAAGTTGATTTCCATTTCTCATATTTTTGAAAGCTGTGAAAGTGGCTTTGATTCACATTTACCAGATCACCAGCGTTGTGGTAGTCACACTTTAAACCTGACAGCTACTACAGACTCTAAAAAATGCCTAGAAAACCAAAATCCTTAATATAAAAGATTGCACCATTCGGCATTCGGGAAATGTTCTGCAATCTGGAATCTTGCGTCAAGAAAGCAGAAGCATACTTTGGAATAACAGGCAAACAGCCACGTTCTTTGGTGAACTGATTCCTCAACTCTATAGGACAAAAAAAATGTTAGAGTCTCTTTCATTAAAGCATCTAAAATTTGGTGGGCCCCTACAGCAAACTCTTCTTGAAAGCTTAGAGAAAAGGTTCTCTCAGTACAATGCTCTGCTCCCAGAAGCAAATGATGCCATTTTAGCTACAAGAACCCATCCTCATTTCAAACTTAAATGGGCTCCAAAATCAAAAAGAGCGTCTCTAAAACTACTGCTTTTTCAGGAAATGCACAGCGTTTATAAAGAAAGTAAAGGATCGTCCATCTCTGGAATTGGTATTGAGCCCAAGGAAGCATTCCCAGATAACAATATGCGCACACGATGCCACGCACGGTGCAGGCATGAGTGCGAATAAATCGTCACGCGTGTCACGCAGTTCACCAAACAGATGTGTCCGCATATGCGTGACATATGCGTCGCACGTCGTGCGAGTCGCACGCGTGTCGATGAAGTGCATCCCTTCTACAAAGATGGTTTTTAAACGATCCCAATCGTGTCTATCCTTTCTTTCTACAAGGGCATGCTAAAACTGCAAATTATTTTATGCTTTTTTATGTTTTTTCATATATACATGCGGAAAAAGTGAGATTTTACTTAACCTAACTTTCAATTTTCTGCCATTTAAACGAAAATATATATTTATATTTTTCTTTACTTACCAGTTTCTTCAACACAATTCGTGGCATGCAAACATCCCTATTGAAAAAATCCTGGAGGAAATCCTCGTGTTATTTTCGGACGAGGAAATCCGCGAGGATTTTTAAATTCTTTAATTCTTTAAAGAATTAATCCTCGCAGAATTCCTCGAGGAATTTGAAAATCCTCGTGTTTTCCTCGTCCGAAAATAAGACGAGGATTTTTTCAATAGAGATTAATTAAGGCTCAAATATACGAAGAATAAAATCGCAATGATCGAGTTCGTTGAAATTTTATAACAATTAACTACTGGAAAAGCACTAGTGTACACTACAACATGACGCTCACATAACCTCACTGACGGCAACGTTGGCAACGATGTTAGGTGAACCGTGAAGTTTGACAATTGCGCATGTACAATACAGGTGCAAATATCATTTGAAATAAGATAAATACATAAATCATTTGAAATACGCTATTAATTTGATTCAAATGAACCGAATTTGCTGAATAAAAAATATTATTAACATATTGTTTATAGTTATTCATTAAGGACTACGACGAAATATGAGTGATGGCTGAATGAGCGTTATTGTGCACGCACGCATTTATCCGTCACTTTATCGCGGAATGTGCTTGCCATTTGCGTGCGATATGGGTCGCATCGTGCGACTCGCACGCGTGCTTGAAGCGTGCGTCGCACGATTGTTCTCTGGGTTACTGTCTCTTCAGGAGGAAGAGGTAAGCTTCAGCTGCCTTAATCGCTACCCAGTCATTGAAGAACTTTTTTATAAGTTCTATACGATGCTTCCATCATCTGCTCCTGTCGAAAGACTTTTTAGTTATGCAGGCATGATTTTGCGCCCAAAAAGAAGGTCGATGGAAGACGCAATTTTCGAGAAGCAATTGCTCCGTAAAGCAAATAGTCATATTTGCAAAAAAAAAATTAAAGTCTTGTCTACCGGTGGTAAATGGCTTCGGAGATCGTTTTTTAATGTTTTACGCATGTTCTTAATAAAGTATTAAAAATCCATTTTGCATTTTTTACTGACCTATTTCAAATATATATTTTGTATTCTCCATTTTAAATGAAAAACAGAAAAGCATCTTCCATTTTACATTTTAAGTGAATTTTATGAACCTATTTTGCATTTTATATTTTAAATACATTTTGAGAACCATTTTACCCAGCTCTGGAAAATACAAGTTTGAAAGTGAATATAAAGTGGCCATCCGGCAAAGATAAATATTTTCATGTATTATAAAGTTGTATTATACATATTGGTAAGTGTACGAAGTAGCTGTAATTGTAAACATAACCTACTAAGTCAATTTCCAGATTGCACGTATATATCTCTAATTTTTTTACATATTTTCCGTGGATTATATCTCTTATTATCGATTGTAAATAATGTAAAAGTGGCACAATTAAAAATAGTCAGAACATCATTTAGTCCAAAAGTAGACAATTTATTATTACGGACAAGCTCAATTGTATGAGAATTACACGATTACTTATCTTGTAAAAGGCATTTCATTGCATATTCTTATAGATAGAAATGCCAACCATGTGTGCAGTTGACGGTTGTGTCAATCAAGCCGATAAAAACAACAACAAAAATAAACTAAAAGATTAGTTTATTCCGCTTTCCGAAGGAGGAGTATTATATTCAAGAGTGGCAGAAAGTGTGCAGAAATAAAAAGATCAACCCAAAAAACGGTGAGTTAACTGTATATACATTCGAGAAAGAAATGTAGAAATGTATATTATAATTTACAATATGACAGACTTTCATATTTTATGCATATCGTACGGTATCTAAAGAAAAATATCCATAGCATTTACGGAAGCGGCTGAGCCTTTTTTTCTAGGTGGGGGCAGAGGTACATAAATAATAAATACAGGTATGAAATTCATATTGCCAAAGATTTCACAAAGATTTAAATTATTTTCCAAAGATTTCACAAATATTTCAAAAATATTTTGCAAAGATTTTCAAAGGTTTTAGAAAGATTTCACGAAGATTTCAAAATTTTCGTATAGACTTCAAGTAGATTGCAAAGATTTCACAACGGTTTTAATAATTTCCCAAAGATTTCAAATATTTTGCAAAGATTTTAAATATTTAGCACATATTTCGATGATGACATCAATGATTTACCTAAGATTTCATAAATTTCTCAAATATTACTAAATATTTCACAAGTATGTTGAATATTTCGCAGAGATTTCCAAAGATTTCAGGAAGATTTCACAAAGATTTGAACGATTTCTCAAAGATTAAAAAAAATCACAAATATTTCGGATAGGTGTAAAATATTTCACAAACATTTCAATAATTTCACAAATATTATTGGAGATTTTAAAAATATTTCAGATACTTCGCAAAGATTGCTAGAGATTTCAGAAAGATTTCAATGATTTCCCAAAGATTAAACAAATTTCACAAATCTTTCGCAAAGATTTTGTATAGATTTGAAAGATTTCACAGAGGTTTCAATTATTTCAAAAAAATTTCCCATATAATTCAAAAAGAGAGTTCTCAATTATTCTCTTCTAATCGTGAAGTCTGCTTTGTGAATTGGTTTCAACTGCAAACATTGTAATACTCACACAATTAATATAGTATTAACTTGAAATAGCATAACCCTTGAGTATGATCGGAAAATCATTATAGGCCTATGATGATTTTCATATAATGAATTTCCTGTAATTTTTTCGCTATTATAGGAAAAATTATAGGAATGATTATAGAAAAAATCTTAGGAAAAATTATAGGAAAATAATTACAGGAATGAATAATATAAAAATATTTAAATAATTAGTTCAAAATGTAGAAGTATAAATTAATGATTTATGTTGAAATACTTACACAGTATTACATGAAAAATTGACAAAACTTCTTTCAATATGTCAATTCTTTATAAATGAACTTTTGTGTGAATTGTTCAGAATACATTATTCATTTATACTTTCTTCTATTTTTGGCGTTAATTATTTCAATATTTTAAAATTATTCATGTCTATACAGGGTGATCCTGAACTCATCATATTCCTTGTACGTACACATTCCTTGTACAAAACTGAACAAAAAACTACTGTGACAAAATGTTGTACGATCAATAGTTTTTCAACTATTGAGGGTTGTAAAGAACCAATGGGAGGTTGCTATTTCCGCGCGTCCATGAGCATCTTGCGCGAATTCTAGAATTTGAATCGAGGGAATCAATGAACAAGTGAGGGTGATATTTTTTGAGAACTTCACGTTGCCTCGAAATTGTTTGTCTATGGTGAATACATATTAGAATTACTGACTTGAAGTGCATCACGTTCTAGAGTTCGCTCCCCATGGAGAATAGACATAAGGAGCTCAAAGTCCTGTACATTGACTTCACCAAAAACGAGCATTTTTCTGTCGGATGTACAATAACGCATCGAAATGCTATAGATCTTCTCGAGCGCGGCGCTAGTGTGGTACGGGTAACGATGGCCGCCGTCATGGTCCGTGTAAATATAACCTGTGATATAACCCTAATCAAAAATACAAAATTCCTAAATGACTAAAACAATTTGTTGAGACATTTAAAGGATATTGGAATGTAAAAACTGTTATATTCAAGTGGAAGTCCGATATCAGTTCTGTGATGTGTATGCGTACAAGATTGAAAACTAATCAGTTATATCCTTATTGTTTTCCACGTTTGTGCAATAAATCTGAAGTACCTACCACGTCCATTGCAGGATCACTTCAATTACATAGAATCACCGATATTTCGAGATAAGTAAAATAAAATTTCTCCGTTTTGAATAATAATTTACACATTTCTATTAAAATCACATTGGTAAATAATGTAAGATGTCAACATATACGGCGGCCATTTTTCTCCGTGCAACACTAGCGCCATAACTCGGGCGGTATTGTAACCCTTTTTATACGACAAAAATTTGCTTATTTTCGGTTACATTACTTTGGTCTCCTTATGTCTATTCTCCATGTCGCTCCCATTGCTTCTTTACAACTTTCAATAGTTTGAGAACTATTGATTGTACAACATTTTTTCACAGTAGTTTCTTGTTCAGTTTTGTACAAGGAATATGTATGTACAAGGAATATGATGAGTTCAGGATTACCCTGTATATAATTATTTTCCTATACTTTTTTCAATAATTATTTCTATAATCGCGAAAAAATTATAGGAAAATCATCGTAGGCCTATAATGATTTTCCTATCATACTTTTTCGTAAGGGAAAAGTAAAAAAATGTTCCAAAATATTTGAAATCTCCTTCATGAAATTACAATTGTAGAATTTTGTATCATATGCTTATATCATTTTAAATTATACGTTGCAAAACTTGTATGTTTATTTAATTATTATATATTGTAAATTCATTATTTCATACGAATATAAGGTGTGAATATGTTTCTCTGTGTACAATGAGAGGTTTTTTTAGCATTTACGTGCATGTATATACGAATTATAAAAACTGATATTATCATAATACAGACTATGATATCGATATTTTGCATTTATTTATTTGTGCTTTGTGACCCAAAACAAACTTCTTTTTTCTTTTCAGGCAATGGTACTTCATTTCATTTGCGTTAAAAGGTAAAATTTTTCATGTGCATTGAGAGGTTATGTTATTCATATTTCTTCTACATTACAAGGATTATAAGTTATATATTTTTTAATATTTTTTATTATCTATTACATTATGTTCAAACTAATTTCATTGATTTATAAATTGTACAATTACTTTATCTTTTACTTGAAATCTTCTCTGATGACATTTACGTCGTTTCAAATATATAACATTCTCGCGCGCTAACTTATCCAATATGGCCGCCTGTGGTAGAGTTCTTCCTATTGGTTAACTTTTTTTTAGTTGCGCGTGGCTAGACCGTGTATTCTTACTGTTACTCTGTGAAAAATAATTAATAATAAAAAAATCACAGTGTTGTAATTGTCCACAGATCTGTTTGTGAATAGTTGCAGAAATGTCGGTTGTACGTAGGATTTTGTTTCAAGATTTTAAACATAGGTTGCAATTTTCCCAGAAGATATACACACGTGAGTACTAACCGTGACCATCTCTGTAGAGCTTAATTATTTATAACAACTCTAACCAACTACATTAATTCAGCAGGTTTAAACTCAACAAATGCACATCTAGGGAATGGTCTACTGTAGTATTTAGCTACATTGACATGGGGCATAATTTCGAGGTTACAACATTAATTTTCAAGTGATACCAATCCCCTAGCGACTGCTTATCCCGCCTCCACCACTAAACTGTGATTTAATTGTTTCAGGAGCAAGTTTTTTTTTTGCAAAAACTTCAGCATAAATTTATTTTTTAATCGCTATCCAAAGCCGACTTGGAAGACCCATGCAATTTTAACCTAAAAATTCTCGTTCACTTTCTCGGAATTTGCAAACTTTTTTACATCAATGTTTGTTAACCCGTATTCAGAAACTTAATATCTCGGAAGCGTGATTTGATTTTTAAATTGAAAATTTAATTTTTTTATCGCAATACGTAGTTAAGCCTGGTCCAATTTTAGGGTAGTCTCATTTTGAAATTGTCATCTTCCACATCCATTTCTTCGAACCTGGATAACTTTTTTTGATAGAACTTTCTTTGTCTCAGTTCAACAACATTTGCGTTCGGTGTTGGACTTTTGTTTTATCTTTAAGCCTTCGTCTGTTTCGCTGTTTTTCGCACTTTCCGCCTGGAAACATGGGCCACTTTGGCCTGTTGAGTATTTAAACGTCTTCCACACTTTAGAAAAATCGGGCAAAAATCAGAGCTACTTTCTAATGTGTTTTCTATAAGGCAGTATTGTTAATAACGTAAAATTTTCGAAAACTTCTGCAATAAAAAAAAAAAAATTATTAAAAAATGGCCAAGAAATGATAATTACCCAGGTAACAAAATGTCGGCACGATGCCACCCTATGTGCCGGGCCGCCCGACTCTCTGGCGCCCAACGTGCCAGCTATATGGAAGCTCGAAATGCTATTGAATGGATTCTGTTAATTATGTTTATAAGAATATTACTTTGAGATACATAAATTAAAGAAAAATATATTTTTAAACAAATACTTTATTTTGAAAATTGTATTTCATTTGATAAATTGTGGATTAAAATTATACATTCTCAAGTACAAGAGTTTACTTTAAAAGAACTGTATCCTTATAAACCTTTATTTCTCTGTTTCTTTTTATCCAAAATTTTGTTCTTCTTCACTTAATATGAGTTGCAAGCTTTCTATTTAAAAAAAAAAAAAAAAAGTGAAACCTTAAATTAACATGTATACAGAATGTTCCACCATCTATACAACCCCTTGTACTATGTGATAGTGCACAATAAAATAAACAAAAAAAGTCTTCTAGCAAAAATTACGTTGTGCAAAGCTTAGTTTGGGCACAACAAAGCTTCAAAGATAGGCTTAATAAACCAATTAGGAGCGAGCTTTAGCGACCACTTGTACGTGGTGTCTCGTGTGCCATTTACAACTGGCCGCTAAAGCTCGCTCCTAATTGGTTGATTAAGCCCACCTTTGAAGCTTTTTTGTGCCCAAACTAAGCTTTGCACAACGTAATTTTTGCTAGAAGACTTTTTGGTTTATTTTTTGTACACTATCACATAGTAAAAAGGGTTGTATAGGTGATGGGACACCTTGCATAAATACAATAAGTACACGTATCTTTATAAACCTCTATTATAAGCTTTGGTTTTTTAAATTAAACAAGTATAGAGTAATAAGGCACCAATTACAAATTTGTCGAGTAAGCTTTCTATTTTCCAAAAAAATTTGAAAACTTAAATTAACAAAATTAACATGTATATAAATACAAGAAGTACACGTATCCTTATAAACCCCTATTATAAGCTTCGGTTTCTTAAATTAAACAAGAACAATAACTAAAAGTTATAAAAAGTGGAGATCACATATTTTTAAACAAGTATATGGTAATAAGGCACCAATTATCAATATGTTCCCTGTTGTAATTGGTGCCTTTATCCTAAACTTTTCTTCTTTTACTTAAAAAAGAACAATAACTGTTTTAATTCAAAATTTCTCGTCGTCTTCGCTATTTGAGACATCGCGATCGCTATCAGTAGAAGAAACTGCAGAACTTTGCTGTTGTTGCAACTCCCTGATTATGCGATTAATTTCTTCGGCTTCCAGGTCTGGCTTCGCTTGTAATTCGCGATTCTTTAATTTGTTTCTGAACCTTTGTTTAGTGCTTTTTAACACTTCAAGCATTGTTTGCTTAAAGATCTGCTTATTTTGAGGACCAGGGAATAAAGGTCACTTGACAGTTGCCTCTAAAAATATAAAACAAGACCGTTTACTAAGATGATATTAACATTTTTAAGGGTGAATTACAGTTTGAAGTCATTAAAAATACTCAAGATAAAAAACATTGAAGACTTTTGTTTCTCCAAACTTTGCACTTTCCTTCGTCTTGTGCCAGGTAAATTTCGAAACTAACTCATCCGTCATGACCTCTTTCAAAGCACAACTGAGAAATACTTTAAGCTTACATCCAGCTAACTAGTCCAGCCGCCAACCCCATTTCCGTCGGATCGACGAGGTTCATTCGATTTTTTTTTATTCTTATGTAAAATGATCTCCAGAATCCAAAACTGTGTAGCAGAACTCTGGCAAATGTGCCGTTCTCGAGATATTTGCAAATAATTATTTTTTTATAAACGTTACATAGAACATTTAAAATTTTGTAATCAACACTCTTCTTCAAAAGTTAATAATTTGCAAGATAACAGAGCTTTTGTTATAAGTCATTTTATCGCGTTACAACAAATAGTAATTTTCCACTGAGCGAATTTGTGTTAGAGAAAAAATTCCTGCAAGAAACTATACTTACCTACTTGGTAAATACAAGTATATCTGAAATTATCAATAAATTGTTTAATTTTATGCAAATTGGGATGATTGTTTAATTTGCTCGCTTTGAATTGATGTAACTCTTTCGGAAAAAGTATTATGAGGGTTGCTTTTATATTTCGGGAATGGGCGATCCTGCTGCTGTCATATGAAAACCGATGTCTCTATTGTTAAGTTTGACATTTTCTAGTGATTTTTTACTCAGAACGTTTTGACGTGCGGGCTCGATTTGTGTCGTGTACAGTGACTTCAAAAATTGATTTCGAGAAAAAAATGGAATTGACTCGTGAACATTTCCTTGCCATCATTTTTTACAACTTTCGACATGGATTATCTCAACACCCATCCATCGATGAATTTTATGCGACTTTTGGCGACGAAGCGCCATCAAAAACAACTGTGTATCGGTGGTATTCCGAATTTAATCGGGTCCGTGGTTCACTCACCGACGAAGTTCGAGAAGATCGTCCAAAATCAGTCGTCCCAAAAAGCATTGATGCTGTGAGTGAACTGATACTGAAAGATCGTCGTGTGACTTATCGTGAGATTCAGGCATCCTTGGGTATTAGTGGGACCAGCATAGAGTCAATATTGCATGAACATTGGGCTGTCAACAAAATTAGTTGCCGTTGGATCCCACATAATTTGACAATCGCTCAAAAAAGGCACGTGTGGAGCGGTCATTTCAAGTCACTGAAAAAACGTCACAAATTGCGCCTGCACGTCAAAACGCTCTGAGTAAAAAATCACTAAAAAATGTCAAACTTAACGATAGAGACATCGGTTTTCATATGACAGCAGCAGGATCGCCCATTCCCGAAATACAAAAGGCAGCCCTCGTAAAGGCGTCAAAATTTGTGTACTTATTCTTTGAAGTTGATGATGTGATCCAAAATTGCGAAATTTAAATATATGGACGTGTAAAATTGTTTAAATTTTGAGCGACTATCTCTGCTTCTACGTGTGATAGAAAGACGGAAAAAATCTGAAAATTTTAGGAAATTACTACGAATGCAGTCATAACAATACAATTTTTGTTCTTTTATTCGTTGAAGGGTTATTAATATCTATTTTTTTAAAAAGAACGACAATAGACCTGAAACTGATACTCAAGGGCGTCGATACGGTGCAAAGGTTTGGGGCAGACTGAAGCTGTATACACATAGCCCTTGCACAGTGTCTACGCCTTTGGATCTTCAGCGTGCCTGCCATGTGCGCGCTAACTGCCTCCTGCCAATTTTACTGCGTTACTAATAGGTCTATTGTCATCCTCCCCAAAAAAATAGATTTTAATAACTCTTCAACGAATAAAATAACAATATATTAATTGGTATGACTGATGTCCTAGTAATTTTCGAAATTTTTTAGATTTTTCCCCGTCTTTCTATCAAACGCAGAAGCAGAGATGGGCGCTCCAAATTTAAACAATTGTACAGGTCCATATATTTAAATTTTGAAATTTTTGCTCATACCATCATTTTAGTACAACTTCAAAGAATAAGTATACCAATTTTGACACCTATATGTCTTTTTCAGAAAGAGTTACATCAATTCAACGTGAGCAAATTAAATAATCATCCCAATTTGCATAAGTTTAAACAATTTGTTAATCATTTCAGATATGCTTGTATTCATGAAGTAGGAAAGTATAGTTTTTTGCAGGAATTTTTTCTCTAAAACTAATTCGCTCAATGAAAAATGACTATTTGTTGTAACGCGATAAAATGACTTATAACAAAATCTCTGTTATCTTGCAAATTATTAACTTTAGAGGAACAATGTTCATTACAAAAATGTGTATTTCAGTTGGTACTTTCAAATTAGTGTTATTTTTGTCATTCATAAAATACTTTTTTGGTTATTGATAAAAGTATTTGTTAACACTTATTTTACACGTTAATTGACTTTGTGCAATAAATATTTATCGGAGCGAAAAAATGCCTGGACAACTATTGTTTTGCTTGAGCTTATCTAACAAGAGAAGAAACAAATATTTCAAAAATTAACAATTAAAAATTTTTAATCTAACTTGTTTTCGCCCAACTTACGTCGACACGAAATGCGATATGAAGTTGAAACTTTTGAATCTTAAATAGGAAGCACTAAGGAACGTTTATCTGGTACTGAATGTTTATAATCACGAAAAAAACTTCCATACAATTTATTCTACAGCATTTTTGTTGCGATTATAAACATTTAGGACCAGATAAACGTTTCTTAGTGCTTCCTATTTTAGCTCCTAAAGTTTCAATTTTATATCTCATTTCGAATCGTGTAAGTTGGGCGAAAAAAAGTAGGGCAACATTTTTTGAGGACAGTGTTATATGCCCTCAACAAATTATATACGTAGGTATTCAAAAAATTAATTTCTTGCAAGACTTTTCTTAGAAATTAATATATATAATTAAAAAAAAAGTTAAACAACCACCGCAGGGTCCCAGTAAGAGCAACTGCCATCCAAAAAAATGTCAATAGCCCCCAGTAGCACCGCGGTAAATCACACCTATGGCCACGTCTCACAACCGTGAGATGGGTGGTCATAGGCTACGACAAAATCACAACGACAGGCCGGCGAAACCCTCTTGTGATTTCGCTGGGAGCGGGCGCTAATCAGAAAAATTGCACCCGCTCCCAGCGAAATCGCGGTAAAATTTCAGCTGTAACCACGTCTCACGACCGTGAGTTAGGTGGTTACAGTCTCTCTATCTCTCTCTCTCTATCTCTCTCTCTCTCTATCCTGGAAACCGTTCAGCGTAAACTCTTGATGCAGCGGCGTAGTTAACGTGACATTCTCCTAAAATTAGTATCATCAACGATTTCGGTATGTAAGTAATCAGCCATATTGCGAAATTTGTTTGAAACCTAGCATAAAAATTTTGACTAATAAATTAAGCTTTTCAACCGAAAAACAAAGCGGAGAATGAAGTGAGCGTCGTCGCTAAAACAGTTGAAATGCCAAAACACATGAATGCTCACACATACTATGAAGAAACATATGAAAATCGAGAAACGCATTCAATGTTTCAAAAACTATATCAAAACCTTTTCTAATATGTATTATGAAAAGAAAATGGATAATCAGAAAAAGTTCGATTATCGAAAGAAGAGAACACTACATGCGACTAGTTTTCTCAACGGAATAAAAAAGCGGAGAATGAAGTGAACATCGTCACGAAAATAGTTGAAATCAAAAACCAAACGAATGCTCAATGCTCACCCCAAATGTGAGAAGCAAGGGGACTCGCGGTAAACAAGCACCCCAAACGTGAGAGGCAAGGGGACTCACGGTAAATAAGAACCCCAAAGGAGACAGAACTTACTACGTCCACGTCGTTGTTTCCGGGTAACGCTAAAAGTAAGGTCGATGGTACAGTCCTCTGTCCCCCTCGGTCCTGGTTAACCTTTGTCCGAACCATTTTTTCGTAGATAAAGTATTTTAGAAGATATTTGGTGTGATAGATTAAAATGGGACACCGTTTATATAACACAAATTTTGTAACTAACTTTAGTTTATTAAATACTATAATAATATTACTACTACTATTATATATATTATATATTCTGGTGACCTTCTCAGCATAAATCACCAACCTATTGAGACTCTTGTTTTCCTTTCTCATACCCCCCGCCCCTCCCCCCATCCCAGTAACAGAAGTTTTGGTGGGACTGACGTTACAACTTGACTCTCCACTATACGACAAATCACTGCTTAATTCGGACATGATTTCGACTCGCAAAACAAATTTCGCGCATACAGGTGGTAGTTAAGTGTACAATCTAAACATGAATAATACAAACAATAAAGTAGCCTCGGAATGGATTGAAACTTTGATTGCCGAAAAGCATACACACGGTAAACGTAAAGGTGGAGTTTCAGGCGATGAATGGAGACTGGGTGTTTGGAATACCAGAGGAGTGAATGATCTTAAAGTAAGAAAACTACGAGAAACTATGCACGTAAGGAAACTAGATATTCTATGAGTACCTGAGACGAAGAAGAAGGGTTGCGAAAGTAGAAACATAGAAAATGGGGTGTTGAAAGGCGGTTTTGAAATATGGTGAGGAGTAGACAGTGAATCACATGGTAGTCAGGGGTCGGTTTAATTATGAATGAAAAAGCAAGAGAGCATCTCAAAGATCATGGTTTTGTATCTTCCAGATTGTTGTGGGCTAGAATGAAGGTAGGAATCAGAAGATTATTTATCATCGCGTGCTACGCCCCAGTTGATAGTGACCCGAGAGAAGTCAAAGACGCCTTCTGGGACACTTTAAATGATACAACAAGTATTTGCGATCAAGGTGAAAGAATAATTCTGCTAGGAGATATGAACGGATGGGTCGGTGTCCAACGTCAGGATACAGATACAGAAAGGGTGCTAGGTAAATTTGGGGATCCAACAAGAAAAAATTATAACGGGGAAAAATTAGTTAGCTTATGCTTAGAAACTGGCCTATTTATTACAAATACTTGGTTTAGACATAAAATGATCCACATGTACACCTGGGATAAAGGAAATAGCCTTTTAGCCTTTAGTCTTTAGTCTCCAAAATAAATTTAGGGTGGGGGTGGAGAAGAAAGAGAAAAAAAAACGTGAATAAAGATTGAAAATTTACAGAAACCGGAAGTGCGAATAGACTTTCAAAATAGTTTAAACGAACGTTTAGATGAGACAATTTGGAAGGGGTTATTTAACAATAAAGATATAGAGGGCGCGTGGACTTTACTACGGGACATCATCGTAAAAACTGCGACCGAAGTATGTGGTACGGTGGTTGTAGGAAGAAAATCTGGTGATGCATGGTGGAATGATGAAATTGAGGCAGCCCAAAAAGAAAAGAAAGAAGCGCACAACAAAACGCTGAACATAACAGGTCTTAGCGATGAGGAGAGAAATAGGCTCAAAATTGATTACAGGCACAAAAATAGGAAAGTTAAACGACTAGTCAAAGAGAGTAAAGAGAAAATCAGAGTAGAAGAAGAGAACAAAATACAAAACTACTTTGAAGGAATTATGGAACTATTATATAAACAGTTGAAGAAAAGTAAAAGTACAGAGTTTGCCAGCATGAGAAACAGCAAAGGTGAAATGCTATATGATATAGACGGGATAGTAGACGCTTTAAAAGACTCCTTCAAAGAACTATTAGGAGGTGAAGATATAGGGCAACAGAACGACATAGAACATAATGCATTAGAAAGTCTAGTTGAAAAAGTCTGTGTCACTGAGGTTAGAGATATAATTAAGAACTTGAAAAACGGTAAGGCTGCTGGTATAGACAGTATTAGCGCTGAAATGCTCAAGTACGGTGGCGAGTACATACCTCACAGGTTGTGCGAATTGATAAATTTATGTATCGAGATGGGAGAAGTCCCAGAGGATTGGAGAAAAGCGATTATCGTACCAATATACAAAAGAAAGGGAGATAAAAGCAACTGCAGTAATTACAGAGGTATCAGCCTACTAAGTACCGTAAGTAAAATATACTCAAAAATACTTATTCGTAGGGTAATGGAAATCACAGAAGAAAAGATATGGGAAGTCCAAAGTGGATTTATGCCAGGAAGATCATGTACTGATCAGATATTTAGCCTAAGACAGATCACAGAAAAAAGCTTGAGAGTAGGAAAGAAAGTTTTCTGTGCATTTATTGACCTAGAAAAATCATTTGACAAAGTAAATAGAAATAAACTTTGGGAAGTCCTTAAAGAGTACGGAGTAAATGGAGGACTCCTACAAGCAATAAAAACAATATATATACAGGTAGTAAAGCGAGTGTAGGGGTAAATGGGAAACTGAGTGACTGGTTCGATATTATGCAAGGCGTGAAAAAAGGATGCGTTATGTCCTCGTGGCTATTTATCATATTCATGGATAAGTGTCTAAGAACTGCCCTCTTCGACGAAGAAGGTGTAGATCTCGAAACGGTCAAGGTACGTGGGTTAGCTTTCGCAGATGACAAGATTGTTATGGCAGAATCAATCGAGGACTTGCAAAGAATGTTGAATAAACTTAATACAAGAATGAAGAACATGGACCTCAAAATTAACGTAAATAAAACAAAAATCATGGTGTTTGAGGGAAAAAGTGAGAAAACAATATGCAACATTGTCCTAAATGATGAGAGATTAGAACAAGTTGACAAGTACGTATATCTAGGCAGTCTATTCACTAGCGACGGAAAAATAGATGGGGAGTTAGATAGGCGCATAAATAAGGGTAAGCAGTTTATCGGTAGAGCAGGGTCCATCCTAACAAATAAAAACATATCAAAAAAAGCTAAAATGGCCATACATAATTCTATTTTCGTACCGACTGTACTATACGGTAGCGAGACATGGACCTGTCAAGAAAAGGACAGGAGTGAAATTAACGCGATCGACATGAAACCTCTGCGCATAATATGCGGGAAAACACTGATGGACAAAGTCCGAAACGAGACAATCCTCAAAGAATGTGGTACAGGAGAGACACTAGTTGACACATGGGAAAGAAATCAGTTAAGATGGTTCGAACATCTTGAAAGAATGAAAGATGAACGAATGACCAAACAAGTGT
This sequence comes from Andricus curvator, assembly GCA_932195095.1. Taxonomy (NCBI): domain Eukaryota; kingdom Metazoa; phylum Arthropoda; class Insecta; order Hymenoptera; family Cynipidae; genus Andricus; species Andricus curvator. Next base: position 1,457 of record CAKNYM010044560.1, on the reverse strand, counting down.
ATAAACGTAAAGTAAATGGCAGAATGCCCAGAGGTAGACCGCCGAAAGAATGGTTAGAATCTGTAAATGGGACATTAATCCGAAGAGACATAAGAAGCCATAGAGACAACAGAGCTTGCATGAAAAAATGCATGGACGTGAAGGGAGCTAGAGTAGTATGCCAGGACAGAAAAGTATGGCGACAAATAGTTTGTAAACAGAGTGACAGTAGAATGAATGACGCCTGAAACAAAGACCTTTGATACTAATGGGCCCAAGTGGGGAACCATACATAACAATTATGTGAGGCTCTTCACTTGGGGTGATCGCTAGAGAGATTGATCGGCAACCTGGGTCGGAGCAGTGTTGCGGAATAAACGTGCCATTTAAGTAAATAACACGAGAATTCCAGATCAATCTAAAATATCCATACCTAACACCTATATACCTATCTACCTCATACCTATATACCTACCTACTTTATACCTATATACCCATATACACACTACTATTCTCCAACCGAGCAAGTCACGCCTACCCCGAAAGGGAAATGGATTAATGGTATAATAATAATAATAATATAGCAAGTAGGCGTAGGGATGTGGCGACCCCATCGCCCGAGAGCTCCGGCTCTTGCAGTCAGCCACGTTTCTTTGGGCTAACTCCCCAATGCAATGAATTATGCGGTTACGAGACCAGTATCGCGCAGTGCCACCCACAATAGGCCTCTCGCGGATGGAGGCCATGGTTCAGTTGGGAGTGGCAATAGGACCGAACCGCGGCGACGACCAGGCAATGGCCCCGGACAAACGCACAGTGGGGCGAAATGGAAAAACGATGTTCAAAATAATCTGTAGCTCGCAATTCTTCATCGATTTTCAACTTTTTTTTTCAAAAAATTCAGCATTAAATTCTTAAGAAACATGTCGAGGCCGATTTTTTAATTTTTTTTTTTTTAATTTATATAGAACTGCAAATATCGAAAAAAATGTTGATTTCCAAATTTTTTTTGTTTAATTCTCTGTAAAATTTTTTTTTAGTAGCATCAGGCCTCAGGTTTGATGCGCAAGGGTCAATGAAAGAAAAGAATTTGTTGTTATGTCAAGTTATTTGTTATAAACAAATATTTGCAACAAATAGCCAGTATGATGGATTATGTTTTTGTGAAGTATATTTATGCATCGAGATCGCTCGTTCTGAGCAACGAGGTGACATGTGATCATGAAAATGTGATGTCCGATATCATTTGTTAACTTTAACAACAAATAATATAAACAAATGCATGATTTGAACAGTTTTAGGCAGAAACAAACCGTATTTTCTTCCGATTGTCCTCGAATCTCATTGCCAGTGATACACATTGATGTATTATTGTCACCTAAAATAATTTGTTTAATTTATCAACAATTATTATAAACAAATGCATGATCTGAACAGTTTTAGGCAGAAACAAACCGAATTTTCTCCCGATTGCCCTC
>CAKNYM010044555.1:54611-69985 GCA_932195095.1 Andricus curvator | reverse complement strand
GATGCTAAAATAACAAACTAAAATTTGAATTTCGCGCCACAATAATACCGAAATTAGAGGTTATGTATGAAAGTGGCTTTGAATTTTTATGGCGCGAAATTTAAACTGCAACATTTTCTCTTTAATTTAAGAATTGATTGATTTTAACCTGAATTGATTTATCGAGCATCACAGAAAGAATAAATTCATAGATGGTTATCAAATTGCAAAAAATCTAAAAAATTAATTACCCAAAAAAAGGATCTTTTTACGCTTGTTATACATTTTTTTCTACATAAATAAATTTGAAAAATATCACATGGAATTAAGTTTCTGTTATCATATTATTATTATGAATGCAGTTTTTAAATCAATTAATCTCACACTCTTAATTAATTTTTTTATCATGCTATCGAATTACCGGAACCGTTTCCTGTTTCTCACGCTTTACTCTTCAAACAAGGAAGTTAATAAAACGCAGAATGTTGCGATATTATTGATATAAATTTTTGCACGAAATCTGATAATGATTCGCTCTTTATAAGGAGTGAAAAAATAAAAATTGATCATTTTGAAAATTAAAAACAATAAAACAAAATTGCAGAATGTTTAAAATCGTTTTTCTGTTTTCTCTCTTGGGAAAATTTGCCCTGGGTGCTGATGTAAGTAATTTTTTTGTTCAATTTTATTTTTTATTACCTTTTATTGGAAGTTATTTTATAATATTTAAAAAATTAACTTATTAGAATAAAATGCTATTATTATATTCCAGCCAAATGTGTTGATCAAATATAAAAGTGTGGAAATTATAAACGATGAAAATCCGATTATGGGTAAATGGTCGGCTGTAATCAGTCCAGGGGAAAATGAAAATTCGATTGATATAAATGTAGAAATCAAGGATACTGTTCCACAAGACGCTGTGGTAATTGCACATATTTTTGAATTAAAAGAAAAAATTGTATTAATACAAAATTTCAAAAATTTAAATTTCGCGCCAAATCTCGTCGAGTAACATAACCTCAAACTTTGGCTCAAAGGCAAATTTTGAGGTTATGTTTAAGTGTGGCTCTACGAGATTGTGGCGCGAAATTTGAATTGTGAGTAAATAATTCTGCTAATAGAATTAAAAATTCTTTTTGAATATAAATAAATTAAAAAATAAAATTTTTACAGGTGGCCCTCGAGATGGAAAAAGGCAGAGAAAGAATGAGGTTTTTTAAATTCAAACTATGTGATGCAATTCGTGGAGTTATAGCAGGAGATGATTTATTCTTAAGCCTTTCTCCAAAGGACAAGGCACCAAAAGCTTGTCCAATCCAACCGGTAATAATCGACCTATTATTATTTTTATCTAATTAACAATTCTCTAAATTATTTTTAAATAATTATTTTATCATATTTATTGTTTCAAAAAATAAAGTAATTTAATTTATTAAAAATTTATTTATTATACTTGCTATTATTTTCAGAATTAAAATAAAACCTTATTTTTCAGGCAAGTCTAGTTATAAAAAACTACTCCCTGAATAAACTTTTCGCTCGACTTGGTCGTTTGAAAGATGGAATGCTCGAATTTATCGCCAGGTTGACAGATGCAAACGACAAACCGTGGGTTACTGCTAAAATTGGAATGGAAATAAGTTATGGTCCCCTTATTCCACAATTGGAATAAAAAATACTTTCAAGGATGAGGCTCGAAAAAATCTTTTTTTCTTTTTAATCACTATAAAAATATTCTATACTATAAATAAAAAAGTATTGAATATGTGCATCAACCTTTTATTACATTTCCCTCATTGTAAAGTAAATAATAATTAAAAAGTTACACAAAAGCATTTTCTTTATACAATATTTTCAGACAAATTTTAAAAGTACCAAGAAGGATAGAAATGGATAGAAAATGATATAAAACTATCGCTATTTGTAAGCAAATAATGTAATAATACAGGAAAGGGTCAACAAGATATAAAAAGATAGAAAATTATGGAAAATGATAGAAAAGTATAGAAAATAATATAGCTCTCAGCGAGAAAATGATAAAAGGGTATAGAAAATATCATTATAAGACACAAGAATCGGATTTGAAGCTTTAAAAAGAAAATAATATTAAGGTACACAAAAGGGATAGAAAAAGATGGAAAATGATAAAAAAATATAGCTATTCATAGGGAAATAATGAAAGAGTACAGAAAAGGATAGAGAAATATAAATAAAAATATAAACAATTATGAAACAGTTTAGAAAAGTATGGAAAAGGATAGAAAATAGTATAGCTTCCAGAGAGAAAATGATAAAAGGGTATATAAAGTGTAGTTATTAGATAGTGAAATCAAATTTAAAGTCGAGATGAAAAAATAGAATAGAATTTTATGAAAAAATGACTTCTCTATAGAAAAGGATAGAATCGTAGAAACTCTAAATGAGATGAAAAATGACATCTCGGTAAAGAAGAGAAAGAAAAGTATAGAAAAGGATATAAAATGATACTGTAGGATGCTATAGGATAAGAAAGATGAAAAATGGATCATCATACTGTGGAAAATAAGAGAAAAGTATAGAAAAAATATAGCTGTAAAAAAGAGATAAAAAATTATGGAAAAGGATAGAAAAATATAGCTATTCATAAGAAAATAATGAAAAAGTACAGAAAAGCGTCGAAAAAAATATTAAAATACAAATAAATGTATAGAAAATTATGAAACAGTATGGAAAAGTATGGAAAAGGATAGGAAATAATATAGCCTTCAGAGAGAAAATGATTAAATCATATAGAATGTATAGTTATCAGATAGCTGTTAAAAATAAAACATTAAAACAGTACATAAAAGAAACGAAAATTATAGAAAATGCTGGGAAACGATTGAAAAGGGCAGCATTTTAAAAGGGTGATACAAGAAATTATAAAATAAGTTGGAAAATGATAAAGAATAATGCAGCTCTTTAAAAGAAAATGATAAAACGAAAAAGAAAAGTATAGAAAAGTATAGAAAATAATACTACAGTACAAAAAAGGTAAAAGCAGTACAGATAGGGACAGAAAAGGTTGGAAAACGATATAAAACTATAGATATTTATAAGAAAATAATGAAACATTACAGAAAAGGGTTGAACAGGATAGAAAAAAAATAGAAGAACATAGAAAATTATGAAACGTTATAGAAAAGTATGGAAAATGATAGAAAATAATGAAAAAGGATAGAAAATAATGGAAAAGGATAGAAAATAATGGAAAAGGATAGAAAATAATATGAAATGATAGAAAACAATAGGAAAGGATAGAAAATGGTGGGAAAGTACAGAAATAATAGGAAAGGATAGAAAATAATGGGAAAGGATAGAAAATAATGGGAAAGGATAGAAAATAATGGGAAAGGATGGAAAATGGTGGAAAAGGGTAGAAAATGGTGGAAAAGTATAGAAAACAATGGGAAAGGGTAGAAAATAATGGGAAAGGATAGAAAATAATGGGAAAGGATAGAAAATAATGGATAAGGCTAGAAAATAATGGAAAAAGATGAAAAATAATATATCTTCCAGCGAGAAAATGATAACAGGATATAGAAAAGTATAGGAATGGATATAAAATGATTCTAGAGGATACTATAGCATAGGAAAGATGAAAAATGAATCATCATGCTGCGGAAAAAGATAGAAAAAATATAGCTATTATAATGGAAATAATAGAATAGTGCAGAAAAGAATAGAAAATGCTAGAAAAATATGGCTATTTGAAGAAAAAAATAATACAGTACACAAAAGGGCAGGAGCAGTACAAAAAGGGATAGGAAATAATAAAAAAATATAGCTATTCGAATGAAAATAATAAGAAAGTACAGAAAAGCATAGAAAATTTAAAATATTGTAAAAGGTAATAGAGAAAAATAAATTATGAAGTACCAATACAAATAAAAAAATTATGAAGTGGGTTGATAAAGGTTTTAAGAGATAAAATTATGAAACGGTACAGAAAATTATGGAAAAGGATAGAAAATAATATAGCTCTGAGAGAGAAAATGATAATACAACGGTATAAAAAATATAATTATTAGAAAGAGCAATGACGGTATGTAAAATTATGAGAGAAAAAAAAATAAAACAGCTATTAGAAATAATACAATAAAATAGTTCATAAAATTATAAAAAAGGATAGCATTTTTGAATATTTAATACAAAAAATTATTAAATAATTTAGAAAAGGATAGAGAATAATACGGGTCTTAGAGAAAAAATGATAAAATGTAACAAAAAATGATAGAAAAGGATACTATAGGATAGGAAATACGAAAAATTGATCATCATGTTATGGAAAAGTATAGAAAAATATAGATATTTAAATCGAAATAACATAACAGTACAGAAAAGATGGTAGAAAAGGATAGAAAGTATTAGAGAAATATAGCTATTAGAAAGACAGTATTCGGAAAAACAGAAAATGATAGAAAAGGATAGAATTATCGAAAGCATAATATAAGAAAATATTAAATGACTTGGAAAAGGATAAGGAATTATTATTTCTCAGAGAGAAAATGATGAAACGGACCAAAAAAGGATAGAAAAGGATAGAAAAGGATAGAAAAGGATAGAACTTTGGATATGATAATAGGAAAACAAATTATGAAGTAAGATAGAAAAGGCAAATAATAAAAAAGTGATAGAAAAAGCTTACAAATATTATAGCTATTAAAGAGAAAATCGTTCTGTTTTCCCTCTTCATTGAATTAATTTTTTCAAATAAAAATCATTGAAAATGTTTTTGAAAAATTTGTTTGAAAAAATTCAGTTTACCTAAAAAATTTTAAAACCATGCGAAACAAGAATTTTTTAACATTTTTCCAAATGGTCCCAAATTTATCCTAAAATTTGGTAAAATCCTGTAAAATAAAAAACTTTTTCTAAAATTTCCTCAAGAATCATAGGAAAATTATATTTAGCAAAGAAAAAAAGAGAGTATTATTTAAAATACAAATTATTGTTTTACTCTACCAAACATCTGACCCTGAATTATAAAATAGTTCTAAAATAATTATAAAAATCTTTCCTCCAGACATATTACAAAGCATACTTTTCAGTCTTTCTGGTTCAAATTCTTTGAATCTTCTTCGTTCTGATCAAACTTTTTCAAAAGCAGATATTCTCATCCAGAATCTAAAAATTAATTCAAATTATTTCCACACAGAAGCTAAAATAAAAAATCAAAGTTTGAATTTCGCGCCACAATAATATTGAAATGAGAGGTTATGTTTAAGCGTGGCACTGGATATTTATGGCGCGAAATTTAAACTGCAAAATTTTCTCTTCACTTAAAAATATGATTAATTTTGACCTGAATAAACTATCGAGCATCACATCGTCCAAAAATTTCACCGAAATGATGACTTCTCGAAAAGGAAAGAAAGCAGGAAAGTAGAAAGTGCAAATATAAAAGGAGGGCAGTAAGTTTACTGACTGATTTCAAAATTTCTGAGTGATTCCTCTGAATTGGAGTCGATTTGGAAAATTCTTTCCTTTTCTTCAAAATTTTCTGCAATTTATATATTTTTTTAAACAATTTTTTTATAGTTTAGTAGTATGGCTATACGGCTACGGGAACACTTTTCGACCGAACAAGGTTCTGTTCCATGCTAAGTTACCGACATCAGGTAATTACCACTGCTCGATAATGCAGATTTACAATTGGCCGGTAAATCAGATTTATCGTCGATCGGTAATGCAGAAACCTGCCATAGATCCGGTCTCAGTCGGTAAATCAGGTACCTATCTTAGTCACGTTGATCCCCAACTCTGGGATTCCCCTTAGAGATTATTAATTACCATCGGTCGGTAATGCAGATAAACTATTTTTGTGAAACTAGGTTAAGTTTATTGTTGAATGAATATTTATATTAAACGAATAAAACTGCGTGTATGCAATCCTATTACCCTATTCTTTTAGTTTAAGTCAATGTTTAATATTAGTTTAAATTTAATTAGTTATAACTTGTTATAAGATGAATAATTGAATGATATGATATCAAATATTGACTTAAACTAACAGGATAGGAAAGTAGGATTGAATACACAGTTTTATTCGTTTAATATACATATTTATTCAACAATAAACTTAACCTTGTTTTACAAAAATTGCATTACCGACCAATGATAAATCTAACTTACCAGTCGATGGTAAATCTGCATTACCGACCAACGGTAATTACCCGAGGTCGGTAAATTAGCACAGAACAGAACCTTGCTCGGTCGGTAAGTGTTCCCTTTGTCGTATAGCTATACTACTTACACTTAGATTTTATAAGAATTATTTTTTAATTCAAAATTACAAACAACCTGATGGTTTTTAGGAAAAGAAACTCGAAGATGATCCTTTTCTAAAATTTAATTAATGATGAAATTATTTTTGAGTGTTCAAATTAATTTTTATTTTGAAAAATTGAAATTCTTACCTAAATATGTACTAGGAAGGCCAGATTTGTATTTTGGAATAATAGGTTTTCGACATTTAAACTCTGGATCCAATTTTCTTTTTCTTGTATTTGAAATTTCGATTTCTGTCTAACATAATTGAAATTTTTTTTAAATAGGAAAAGATTTTTTTTTTAAAGTTTTTTTTTACGAACCTTTTTATTTTGAACATCATTCCAGGGAATTTTTTGTTTAAATTGAACTTCAGAAATGCTCGAAATCTGTACTTAGAATCAGGTAAAAAATAATTTTTTTTATATATTTTTTTTATTTATTATTTTATTATTTTTTGATTTTATTACTGTCGAAGAAGACCAACCAGGATCTCGTCCACCGCTTAATCGAGCAGAGAAAATATCTATAAAAATTATAATTAATAAAAATAATTTGATAATAAACAAATTATTTGGCAAAAAGAAAGAAATATTCGCTAATTTACTGCTAAGTTTCAAGTCGGGTTGATCGACCCTATTTTTCAAAATATTTCTCGTTTCTCTCATTGGTCTTATTTCTGAAAAATATTTTTTGCCGTTGTCGCAACACATTAAATTCTGCAAATTGGAAAAATAATCTATTTAATATTTTTTATATTTAATTGAAAAATAAAAATTATGAATTAATACATTGTCCCCGAGTCCTTTTTCAAATTTCTGATTTTCAATTCTCGAAAATCCAAAATCCTCTTCTGAAAATTCATCTTCAGAAATTTCTGAAATTTTTCGAAGTTTTTTCAATTTTTTATCATTAAAATTGATTTTAGCTTGTGGCTCTGATAAGGATTTTTTTATTTTGTATTTTTCTCTTACATTTCCTAAAATTTTTTAAATAAATCAGATAATAGGGGAAAAACTAATTCTGGATAATAATTTTATTTTTTATTTACCTGAAAAACTTGAATTGTCGATATAATCTTGAGTTTGATAAAAACTTTTTTGATAAGGTTGCCTAGCCTCGAATTTTTCGAATAAAGTTTTAACATGTCGCACCATTATTTAAAAATAATTATTAATTATAAATTAAATTTTCATTAATAATAGCGCACAGAATCAAATTCGAAATAAAACCATTCGATATTGTAATTCCAAGTTTTTTTAATAAAAACTTTACAAGACAGGTTAGACATTTGATCGTCTTTTTTCTTAATATTAATATTAAATACATTTCTTTTTTACATATAATACAAACAATTTTTCAATCACATATTTATAACTAATGACAGAAAATTTGTCATGGGACTGAAATTGAAATTTTTTAGTCAACAAATTTTTTAGTCCAGAAATTAGTCAAAAAAATTCAAATCGAATATGATATGTCTTTTTTATTATTTTTTGTTGTTGATTTTATTTTTTCAATATCTTGAAAATGCAGGTATTAAATTTTTATACAAAACAAATTCCCTTTTATGATACCATCATTATAAATAATTAAAATGAATTTTTTTTAACGTTTAAGCGTATTTTAAATTTTTATTTAAAAAAGTGAAAAGTAAGAGAAAATTACCATTTTTCCTAAAAAAGAGTCTTAAACACTGAAAATTCCGAAAAAGAAAATATTCAAAATAGAAACTGGCCGAAATTATAAAATCCGAAATTGAAAAATTCCAGGATAAAAAAATTCGAAAATATTAAAATTCCCGAACAGTTTATAATATTACCGAATTTGAAAATTCTCAAAAACGAAATATTTCTGAAATATACAAATCCCGGAAAATTAAATTCATGAAAAAGAAAATTTTCAAAATAGAAAATTCCTGAAATAAGATGGCTGAATTAATAAAATCCCGATAAATAAATCCCAAAATGTAAAAATCCCGAAAAACAAAATATTCGAATTAGAGAATTTCCCAACTGATAAAATTGCTGAAATATAAAAATCCTCAAAAATAAATTTTCGAAAGGATAAAATCGCCAAAAATATAAAAATCCCAAAGTGGAAAAATTCAAAAAAATAAATTCCCAGAATGATAAATTTGCCGAAATATAAAAATCCCCAAAAAGAAAATTTTCGAAATAAAAAATTCCCGAAATAATAAGAATGCTGAATTAATAAAATCCCGAAAAATAAATTTTCGAAAGGATAAAATTGCCAAAAATATATAAATCCCGAATTGGAAAAATTCCAAAAAATAAAATCCCAGAATGATAAATTTGCCGAAATATAAAAATCCCCAAAAAGAAAATTTTCGAAATAAAAAATTCCTGAAATAATAAGAATGCTGAAATTAAAAAATCCCGAAAAATAAATTTCCGAAAGGATAAAATTGCCAAAAATATAAAACTGCCGAATTGGAAAAATTTCAACAACAAAATACCCAAAATGATAAACTTGCCGAAATATAAAAATTCAGGAACAGAAAATTTTCGAAATAAAACATTCCTGAAATAATAAGATTGCTGAAATGAAAAAATCCCGAAAAATAAATTTCCGAAATATAAAAATCCCGCAAAATAAAATTTCCGAAAAACAAAATATTCGAATTAGAGAATTTCCCACATGATAAAATGGCTGAAATGTAAAAATCCCGAAAAATAAATTTCCGAAAGGATAAAATTGCCAAAAATATAAAAATCCCGAATTGGAAAAATTCCAAAAAATAAAATCCCAGAATGATAAACTTGCCGAAATATAAAAATCCCCAGAAAGAAAATTTTCGAAATAAAAATTCCTAAAATAATAAGAATGCTGAAATTTAAAAATCCCGAAAAATAAATTTCCGAAAAAATAAAATTGCCAAAAACATAAAAATCCCGAATTGGAAAAATTCGAAAAAATAAATTCCCAAAATGATAAAATTGCCGAAATATGAAAATTCCGAAAGAGAAAATTTTCGAAATAAAAAATTCCTGAAATAATAAGATTGCTGAAATTAAAATATCCCGATAAATAAATCCCGAAATGTAAAAATCCCGAAAAATAAAATTCCCGAAAAACAAAATATTCGAATTAGAGAATTTCCCAAATGATAAAATTGCTGAAATATAAAAATCCCGAAAAATAAATTTTCGAAAGGATAAAATTGCCAAAAATATAAAAATCCCAAATTGGAAAAATTCCAAAAAATAAATTCCCAGAATTATAAATTTGCCGAAATATAAAAATCCAAATAAGAAAATTTTCGAAATCAAAAATTCCTGAAATAATAAGGATGCTGAAATTAAAAAATCCCGAAAAATAAATTGCCAAAAATATCAAACTGCCGAATTGGAAAAATTTCAAAAAAAAATTCCCAAAATGATAAACATGCCAAAATATAAAAATTCCGAAATAGAAAATTTTCGAAATAAAACAATCCTGAAATAATAAGATTGCTGAAATTTAAAAATCACGAAAAACAAAATATGCGAATTAGAGAATTTCCCAAATGATAAAATTGCTGAAATATAAAAATCCCGAAAAATAAATTTTCGAAAGGATAAAATTGCCAAAAATATAAAAATCCCGAATTGGAAAAATTCCAACAAATAAATTCCCAGAATGATAAATTTGCCGAAATATAAAAAACCCCAAAAAGAAAATTTTCGAAATAAAAAATTCCTTAAATAATAAGAATGCTGAAATTAAAAAATCCTGGAAAATAAATTTCCGAAAGGATAAAATTGCCAAAAATATAAAATTATTATTATTATTATTTTCATAAAAGAAAAATTTTGTTTAACGTTTAATTTTTTTAACTATTGTTTGAATATTTCATTATTGTATTCTTAATAAATAACGTTCATTAAAAAACAATTTTTTTAAATTGTTTAAATTTAAGAATTTTCTAGTTTCGAGAATTTCAGTGCCGGTTTTTTTATAATTCGGGAATTTTCTGTCGGAAATTTTATTATTCGGGAATTTTAAAATTCGAGATTTTTATATTTTTTCAATTTTATAATTTCGGGAATGTTCTATTTTGAATATTTTCTATTTGAGAAATTTTATTGTAAGTCATTTTTCAGGCGTCCCAAATATTATTTATTTATTATTTTTCAAAAGTATTGCTTGAATATTTAATTCTTGTATTATTAATAAATATACGTTTATTAAAAAAATTTTATTGTCTGAATTCCGAAATTTTACAAAAATTGTATAATTTGGGAATTTTCCATTTCAAATATTTTCTTTTTAGGGAATTTTACAGTGTAGGGAATTTTCTTTTTCTGCATTTTCATTCGTCCCAAATATTATTTATTGAATAAAAATACTATAATAAAACATTTCGATCAAAAAATTTTTTTTTTTAATTATGGTTTAATTTCTTCATTACCTATTGTATTCCGATTTTTAATTTTTTTGTTTGAAAAATTTGTTGACTAAAAAGGTACAACTTATTCTACTGTGCGTGTTCATATTCGGAAATTATTATTTTTTTCCTTCAAAAATGACCCTAATAAACATTGTACAAAGAAAGCAAAAAATTCTATTTTAAAGAATAAAATTCCAAAGCTAAATAAATTTCTAACTTACTCTTAATATTTACAAGAAATTCTAAAAATAATAATTTATATTCAAATTCAGTCACAGAAAAAAAACCACAAGCCGATTCTTCCTCGAGAATTAAAAATATAAATATTTATAAATTAATAAGGTTAAAAGAATTAATTATCTAGTAAAAATTTATTTAAATTAAGGAAAAAAATTCCAGAGATCACCTTTCTAATCGAACTGTTTTAATGCAAGGCCTGCCGTATCTATTTTTGGCCTCTTCAATAAAAGCGTTTTCCATTTGTCGAACAATCTCATTAAAAAATAAATTCGATAAATGAGAATGGATGATGGATTTAAATTCAAATGAGAGGGAAAAATCGATAACACATGTTTGTGGATTATTTTTTAGACCAGGACTAAAAATCCACAAAGTATTTAAATGATTAAATAATCTTCCTTCGGTACATTCTGCCTTTACTAATCTGGGATGAATCCATGTAACTTTTGAAGTGTAACTCTCATTGATGGGAGGAAATCCAATCATCAGGTTCGCCTTGAGAAAGTCCTTTCCTCGCTCAGTTATCTCCGATTTTTTACAGAAAGGGACGAAATTCTTGTAATTTTTTACATCGCTGACGACGTCGTATATTTGCTCCATTGAGAACCTGGGATAATTATTTATTAGTCTTTAAAAACCAAGAGAAAGATTTTTCGATTCAAATTTCGCGCCACAAAAAGAGACGAATTTGAGGTTATGGCTTACTGTGGCATTAGAATTTTGCGCGGGAAAATTAAATTAGACTACTTAAGTCTCTTGAAATTCTATGAAATCGTAAGCTACTATAAACAATTTTTATTATAAAATAAAATTTTTAACTAATTATTCATTGTCTGAATCTATTTGTTTTCAAGGTTATATAAATATAATTTTCTCGAAATTCTTTGAAGAATTAAAAAATACTTTTCAAGATTTCAGATATGTGAAATCAAAATTTTATCATAAAAGTTATCTTTCAACTAGATAGTTGCATTTGTAAACAAAATTTTTTTAAATCTTTCAAAATTAACAAATTTTCCTTAAAATATTTCAGATTTTTTTCGACATTTTTAGAAATCTTTGGAAATTTTTCCTAAAGTTTGTTAAAATTGTGACAAATTAAAAAAATTGCCTTCAAATCTTCTAGATTATTTTTTGAAATTGTGTTTAAACTTCTGCAATCTTTCAAAATCTTTTTAAATATTCTCTTAAAATTAATTTTTCGAAATAAAAAATCGTTTCAAATTTTCCCTGGAATCGATATCGATAAAAATCTGTATTTTGTTTTAAAATTTTTCAAATATTTTCAAATTTTAGATTATTTTCGAATTTTTTTCAAAACTTCTAAGTATCTAAATTAACTTGAAACCTTTCAAAATCCTTAAAATGATTCTAACTTTTTGATCGATATTTTTAAAAATCTATATTTTGTTTAAAACTTTTTGAAATATTTTCAAGTTTTAGATTATTTTTTTCAAAACTTCTAAATATCTTTTAAGATGATTCCAATTTTTTCTAATTTTCATTTTAATTCTGCAAAATTAAAAAAATTTCCTTTAAATCTTCCAGATTTTTTAGACATTTTTAAAAATCTTTTCAAATTTTAAATAATTTTTCAATCTTTTAAAAACATCTAAGCTTTCTAAATATCTTTTAAAATGATTCTGATTTTTCTTAAAATTTTTTAAAATTTGTTCAAATCTTTAAAAATTTTAGAATATTTTTGAAATTTTTTCAAAACTTCTAAAATCTACAGTTTGGTTTAAATTTTGAAAAGGGTTTCAAAATTAAAAAAATTTCCCTAAAATCTTCGAGATTTTTTCGACATTTTCAGAAATCTTTGGAAATTTTTCCTAAACTTTGTTAAAATTCTGAAAAATTAGAACAATTGCCTTAAAATCTTCTAGATTCTTTTTCGATTTTTTTTAACCTTCTGGCATCTTTTAAAATCTTTTTAAATATTCTCTTAACATTAATTTTTCGAAATAAAAAATCGTTTAAAATTTTCCCATGAATCTAAAGAAAAATTTGTTAACTTGAATCCTTTAAAAATTCTTAAAAAGCTTCTAAATTTTTTGATCGATATCGATCAAAATCTATATTTTGTTTACAAAATTCTGAAACATTTTCAAATTTTAGACTATTCTCAAATTTTTTCAAAACTTTTAAGTATCTTTTAAGATGATTCAATTTTTTTCAATTTTTTTTTTAAATCTGAAAACTAAAAATATTGCCTTCAAATCTTCCAGATTTTTTTGACATTTTTTGAAATCTTTCCAAATTCTAAATTATTTTTAAATCTTTACGAAACAGTTAAGCCTTCTTCTAAATATCTTTTAAACTGATTTTGATTTTTCCTCAACGTTTTTAATATTCTACAAAAATAAAAAAATGCCTTGAATCTTCTAGATTTTTTTTTGTTTGAAAATTTTTGAAATCTTCTGAAATCTTTTAAAATCTTTTTAAATTTTAGATTATTTTTGAAATTTTTTCAAAACTTCTAAAATTTACATTTTGTTTTCAATTTTGAAAAAAGTTTCAAAATTTAAAAAAATTCCCTAAAATCTTCCAGATTTTTTCGACATTTTTAGAAATCTTTGGAAATTTTTCCTAAACTTTGTTAAAAAAATTTGTAACCTTTTGAAATATTTTTAAATATTTTCTTAAATTTAATTTTTCGAAATGAAAAATCGTTTAAAATTTTCCCATGAATCTAAAGAAAAATTTGTTAACTTGTATCCTTTAAAAATCCTTAAAAAGCTTCTAAATTTTCTGATTGATATCGATAAAAATTTATATTTTGTTAACCAAATTTTTTAATATTTTCAAATTTTAGATTACTTTCCAATTTTTTTCAAAAATTCTAAGTATCTTTTAAGATGATTGAAATTTTTTCTATTTTATTTTAATTCTAAAAAATTAAAAAAATTGCCTTAAAATCTTCCAGATTTTTTTGACATTTTTTGAAATCTTTCCAAATTTTAAATTATTTTTAAATCTTTACGAAACAGCTAAGCCTTCTAAATATCTTTTAAAATGATTTTGATTTTTCCTCAACGTTTTTAATATTCTACAAAAATAAAAAAATGCCTTAAATGTTCTAGATTTTTTTTTTTTTTAATTTTTGATATCTTCTGAAATCTTTTAAAATTTTAGATTATTTTTGAAATTTTTTCCAAACTTCTAAAATTTACATTTTGTTTTGAATTTTGAGAAAAGTTTCAAAATTAAAAAAATTTTCCGAAAATCTTCCAGATTTTGTCGACATTTTTAGAAATCTTTGGAAATTTTTCCTAAACTTTGTTAAAAAAATTTGTTTAACCTTCTGAAATCTTTTAAAATATTTTCTTAAAATTAATTTTTCGAATGAAAAATCGGTTAAAATTTTACCGGGAATCTAAAGAAAAATTTGTTAACTTGAATCCTTTAAAAATCCTTAAAAATCTTCTAAATTTGTTGATCGATATCGATGAAAATCTTTATTTTGTTAAAAAAACTTTGAAACATTTTCAAATTTTAGACTATTTTCAAATTTTTTTCAAAAATTTTAATTATCTTTTAAGATGATTCAATTTTTTCCATTTTTTTTTTTAAATCTGAAAAACTAAAAATATTGCCTTCAAATCTTCCAGATTTTTTTGACATTTTTTAAAATCTTTTCAAATTTTAAATTATTTTTAAATCTTTACAAAAAATCTAAGTCTTCTAAATATCTTTTAAAAGAAGATTGATTTTTCCTCAACTTTTTTAATATTCTACAAAAATAAAAAAATGCCTTGAATCTTCTAGATTTTTTTTTGTTTGAAAATTTTTGAAATCTTCTGAAATCTTTTTATATTTTAGATTATTTTTGAAATTTTTTCAAAACTTCTAAAATTTACATTTTGTTTTGAATTTTGCAAGAAAATTAAAAATTAAAAAAATTTCCCTAAAATCTTCCAGATTTTTTCGACATTTTATAAATCTTTGGAAATTTTTCCTAAACTTTGTTGAAAAATTTTTTTTAACCTTCTGAAATCTTTTTAAATATTTTATTAAAATTAATTTTTCGAATAAAAAATCTTTTAAAATTTTCCCAGGAATCTAAAGAAAATTTTTTTAACTTGAATCCTTTAAAAATCCTTAAAAATATTCTAACTTTTTGTTCGATATTTGTAAAAATCTATATTTTGTTTAAAACTTTTTGAAATATTTTCAAGTTTTAGATTATTTTTGATTTTTTTCAAAACTTCTAAATATCTTTTAAGATGATTCCAATTTTTTCTAATTTTCATTTTAATTCTGCAAAATTAAAAAAATTGGCTTTAAATCTTTCAGATTTTTTCGACATTTTTAACAATCTTTTCAAATTTTAAATCATTTTTCAATCTTTTCAAAACATCTAAGCCTTCTAAATATCTTTTAAAATAATTCTGATTTTTCTTAAATTTTTTTAAAATTTGTTCAAATCTTTAAAAATTTTAGATTATTTTTGAAATGTTTTTAAAACTTA
>CAKNYM010044555.1:43827-54601 GCA_932195095.1 Andricus curvator | reverse complement strand
AATCTTCCAGATTTTGTCGACATTTTTAGAAATCTTTGGAAATTTTTTCTAAACTTTGTTAAAAGTCTGAAAAATTAGAAAAATTGCTTAAAAATCTTCTAGATTCTTTTTTGAAATTTTTTTTAACCTTCTGAAATATTTTTTTTAAATTAATTTTTCGAAATAAAAAATCGTTTAAAATTTTCCCATGAATCTAAAGAAAATTTTTTTAACTTGAATCCTTTAAAAATCCTTAAAAAGCTTCTGAATTTTTCGATCGATATCGATAAAAATTTATATTTTGTTAACAAAATTTTTAAATATTTTCAAATTTTAGATTATTTTCCAATTTTTTTTTCAAAACTTCTAAGTATCTTTTAAGATGATTCAAATTTTTTTTATTTTATTTTTATTCTAAAAAATTAAAAAAATTGCTTTCAAATCTTCCAGATTTTTTTGACAATTTTTGAAATCTTTCCAAATTTTAAATTATTTTTAAATCTTTACGAAACAGCTAAGCCTTCTACATATCTTTTAAACTGATTTTGATTTTTCCTCAACGTTTTTAATATTCTACAAAAATAAAAAAATGCCTTAAATCTTCTAGATTTTTTTTGTTTGAAAATTTTTGAAAGCTTCTGAAATCTTTTTAAATTTTAGATTATTTTTTAAATTTTTTCAAAACTTCTAAAATTTACATTTTGTTTTGAATTTTGAAAAAAGATTCAAAATTAAAGAAATTTTCCTAAAATCTTCCAGATTTTTTCGAAATTTTTAGAAATCTTTGGAAATTTTTCCTAAACTTTGTTAAACATTTTTTTTTAACCTTCTGAAATCTTTTTAAATCTTTTTAAATATTCTCTTAAAATTAATTTTTCAAAATAAAAAATCGGTTAAAATTTTCCCAGGAATCTAAAGAAAATGTTGTTACCTTGAAACCTTTCAAAATCTTTAAAAAGCTTCTAACTTTTTTTTCGATATTTTAAAAAATCTATATTTTGTTTAAAACTTTTTGAAATATTTTCAAATTTTTAATTATTTTGCAATTTTTTTCAAAACTTCTAAATATCTTTTAAGATGATTCCAATTTTTTCGAATTTTTTAAATTACATTTTTAGCCAAAAAAGAAGAATTTTCAAAGAAATATACAAATTAAAAAAAAGCGTTGAATCTTGAACTAAAAAAGATAATATTTTAACTAAAAATGGAACAGTAAAATATTCAGTTGACAAAAAAATTAATTTTCTACCAAAAAAATATGAGTTTTGTGACAAAAAAGATAAATATGCAAACCAAAAAGGCCAATTTTTAACAAAAAAGTTGAATTTTCAACAAAATAAAATTTTTCAGTCAGGAAAGAAAAATTTTAATCAAATTCTTGAATTTTCAACAAAAAAAGTTAATTTTTAACCCAATAGTTGAATTTTTTATGAAAATAGTTGATTTTCAATCAAAAAAGTTAATTTTAAACAATAAAGTTGAACTTTCAATTAAAAAGGATGACTTTTTAACAATAATGTAGTTAAATTTTCATCTAAAACAATTAAATTTTAACAAAAAAAAATGAACTTTCAAACCAAAAAATTAATTTTCAACAAATTAGTTAAATTTTTCAACCAAGAATTGAATCTTCCGCCAAAAAATGAATTTTTAACAAAATACTTAAATTTTCATTCAAAAGATCAATTTTCAACCAAAAAGATCATTTTTGAACAACAAAAAATGAATTTTTAACAATGTAGTTAAATTTTCATCTAATAAAATTAATTTAAAATAAAAAAATGAGTTTTCAACCAAGATGATTATATTTTAACAAAATAATTAAAAAATTTGTAACCAATGAATTTTGATATCAATTTTCAACAAAAAAGGAATATTTGCATTTTTAGTTTAAAAAAATAATTTTCAACCAAAAAATCGAATGTTTAACAAAATAGAGGAATTTTTAACCAAATAGTTGAACTTTCAACTTTAACAATTTAGAAACAAATTAAATATAAAAATTTCCTCGTTTCCAATTAAATAAAAATGTTGAATAATGAAAAATTTTTCTCTTCCGATTCATACAAAAATTTGAAATAAATAGTCGATATTTTAACTAAAAATGATTTCAATGTTAACTCAAAAAGAGTTGAATTCATAAAAAATACGAATTTTCAAAATCAATAATTTTTAACCAAAAAGATGAATTTTCAATTAAACAGAAGAATTTTGACCTAAAATCATGAATCTACAACTAAAAATGTGAATTTTTTTTTACCAAAAAGACAAATTTTTAACAATTTACATAAATTTTCAACCAAATTTTTAACTAAAATGATGAATCTTCAATGAAGAAAAATAATTTTCTACCAAAAAAGAAGAATTTACAATAAAAGACATAAATTTTCAACCAAATTGTTGAATTTTCAACAAAAAACGATCAATTTTCAACCAGCAGTGGAACTATTAAATTTTCAGTTAAAAAAAATTACTTTTTAGCCAGAAAAAAAAAATTTGTAACAAAATAATGCAAACTTCAACCAATAAAATGAATGTTTAATCATGTAGTTCAACTTTCTACCAATTAGATGATTTTTCAATAAAAAATATTAATTTCCAATGAAAAATTTAATTGTTGAATTTTCAACTAAAAACGACAAATTTTCAACCAAAAAGAAAAACGAATAAATTTTCAACAAAATAGTTGAATCTTCAAACGAAGAGTAGAATTTTTAACAAAAAGAGATTAATATTCTGAACCAAAAATATAATAGTAGACAAACGGATGAATTTTCTACCAAAAAAGGTAAGTTTTCAATTAAAATTATGAATCTTCAACCAAAAAATTAATTTTTAACAAATCAGTTTATCTTTGAATCTAGTATTTCAATTTTTAATCAAAAAATATATCTCGAAAAAAAATATAATAGTTGTTATTTCAATCAAAAAAGATTTTAATTTTAAACAAAAAACAGTTTAATTCGACCAAAAAAGTCGAATTTTCAACAAAATACATGAATTTTCAACCAACAAGATTTCGATCAAAAAAGATCAATTTTCCATAAAAAATAGAATAGTTCAATTTTAATTTAAAGAAGTGAATTTTTAACTATAATGATAAATCTTTAACAAAAAAAATTTAATTTTTAAATACATAGATGAATTTTCTACCAAAAAAAATAAATTTTCAACTAAAAAATATAAATTTTTAACAAAAAATAGATTAGGTAAATGTTCAATAAGAAAAATTAATTTTCAACCAAATTAATTAATTTTTAACCAAAAAGGTGAAGTTTCAACTAATGAGATTACTTTTTTACCAAAAAAGAAGAATTTTGAACAAAATAGTTAAATTTTTACCTAAAACAGATTAATTTTCAACTTAAAAAAGAATAGTTAAATTTTCAGTAAAAAAATTAATTTTCAATCAAATAAAATTAGTTTTTAACCGACTAGTTCAATTTTCAACCAAACAAATAAATTTTCAACAAAAAAAAATCAAATTTCTAGTTAAAAAAATAATAAATTTTCGACAAAAAATGGAATAGTTACATTTTCAGTTTACAAAATTAATTTCCAATAAAAAAACGAATTTTTAACCAAAGAAATGAATATTCAACCAAAACGATCAATTTTCACCCTAGAAGATTAATTTTTTACCAAAAAAGAGGAATTTTCCAAAAAATAGTTCAATTTTCAACTAAAAAAGACAAACTTTCACAAAAAAAAAATTAATTTTCAATAAAATACTTAAATTTTCAAACAAATAAATGAATTTTTAACCTAAAAGATGAAGTTTCAACTAATAAGATTACTTTTCTATCAGAAAATACAAAGTTTTAATCAAATAGTTGAATTTTCATCCCAAAAGATTAATTCTCAACCAAATAAATGAATTTTTAACCAAAAAGATGATTTTTCAACTAAAAAAGATCAATTTTCTACTAAAAAATACTAATTTTTAACAAAATAATAAATTTTCAACTAAAAAAGAAATACATTTTTTGTCAAGAAACGAATATTTAAATTTACATTCGGAAAAATAATCTTTCAACCAAAAAAGACGAATTAAAATCAAAAAAATTATTTTTTATCCCAAAAGATGAATTAGTCATCACGAAGATTAATATTCTACTGAAAAAGATAAATTTTCAACTAAAAAAGATCAATTTTAACCAAAAATAGAACAGTTAAATTTTTAGTGAGAAAAAGAAATTTTTAACAAAAAACCTGAATTTTCAATCAAATATTCAAATTTGTAACCAAATAAATGAATTTTTAGCCTTATTTTCAACTTAAAATAGAATAGTTAAATTTTCATTTAAAAAAAATGAATTTCCAATCAACTAAAATTAGTTTTTAACCAAATAGTTCAATCTTCAATCAAACGAATAAATCTTCAACCAAAAAGGTAAAATTTCTATAAAAAACATCTTCAGTTTAAAAAATTAATTTGGATCAAAGAAAGAATTTTCAACCAAAGAAATGAATTTTCAACCAAAAAGATTGATTTTGAATCTAGAAAATTAATTTTCTACCAAAAAAGATTAATTTTTAACGAAGTATATGAATTTTCAACCATATATTTGAATTTTTAAAGAAATTTTCAACCTAGTAACCAAACATGGAATAGTTCAATTTTCAGTTGAAACATTAATTTTCTTAAAAATAGTTAAATTTTCAAAAAAAAAAAAGGTGCTTGAACTGAAATTATGAATCATCCAAAAAAAATTAATTTCTACCAAAGTAGTTCCAATTTTAGCTAAGTAGTTTAATTTTCAACCAAAAAATATGAATTATCAACGAAAAATGTAATGGTTGATGTTTCAATCAAAAAATTTTTTTATTTTAAACCAAAAACAGTTTAATTGAATTTTTTTTCACTTTACTTTTACTTTTTCATTTTTTCATTTTACTTTTTTTTCAGTTTACTTATTTTTTCATTTTATTTATTTTTTCACTTTATTTTTTTTTTCACTTTATCTTTTTTTTCCATTTTATTTCTTTTTTAAAAATTTTATTTCTTTTTTCTTAATTTTATTTTATTTTTTTAAATTTTATTTATTTTTTTATTTTTTTTAAATTTTATTTATTTTTTAAATATTTGACTTAATACGTTCTTACCCAATTAATTTTCGACCTTCGTATTCTTTCGTCCTGTTTTTAGCCAGTGTCATGTACATTCGATGTTTGTTTCCATTTTCTCCAAGATGAAGAACTATTTGTTCAATCAGGGAAAGATATCTGTAGAAAATTTGTTATTTTTATCAATTTTCAATTAAAGGTTTCTTTTTTTGTGAATAATAATTAAAAATGGAAGAATTAAATTTTCAGTTAAAAGGATTGATTGTTAACTAAAAATAAAATTCTCAACAAAATAGTTAAATTTTCAAACAAAGAAATAAATTTTAAAATAAAATTATGAATCTTCAATAAAAAAAAATTACTTTTTAACAAAATATTTGAATTTTCAATCCAAATTATGAATTGTTTACCAAACGACAAATTTTCAACAAAATACATGAATTTTCGACTAAAAAAGTTAAATTTTCTAAAAAAAAATGAATTTTCAATATAATAGTTAAATTTTTAACCAAAAATAGAATACTTAAATTTTCAGTATAAAAACAATAATTTTTCAACAAAATAATTGATTTTTTAATCAAAAAGGACGTATTTTTAACCAAAAATAGATTTTATTTAAACTTACAGTATACAAAAATTAATTTCCAACAAAATAAATTTTCAACCAAGAACATTAAAATTTTACCAAAAAAGATAAATTTTCGACAAAAAATGGAATAGTTGAATTTTAAAATAAAGAAATTAATTTTAAACTTAAATAGTTAATATTGAACGAAAAACAAATCTTCAACCAAAAAAATTAATTTTTAACCAAATAGTTGAATTTTCAACCCCAAAGATTAACTTTCTACCAAAAGACAAATTTTCAACAAAATACATGAATTTTCGACTAAAAAAGATAAATTTTCAACAACAAAAAAAAAGAATTATCAACCTAATATTTAAATTTTTTATCAAAAATAGAAACTTTAAAATTTTTAAAATAAAAAAGATATATTTTCAACAATAAAAAAAGAATTTTTAACCAAAAGTAGAATATTTAAATTTTTAGTATAAAGAAATTACTTTGAACTAAAATGATGAATCTTCAACCAACAAAAACAAAGAATTCTTAACCAAATAGTTGAATTTTCAACCCCAAAGATTAATTTTCTACCAAAAGACAAATTTTCAACAAAATAGTTTAATTTTCAAACAAAGAAATAAATTTTAAAATAAAATGATGAATCTTCAACCAAAAAAATGAAAAAAATAGTTGAATTTTCAATCCAAATTATGCATTTTTTACCAAAAGACAAAATTTCAACAAAATACATGAATTTTCAAATAAAAAAGTCAAATTTTCGACAAAAAAAAAAGAATTTTCAACATAGTATTTACATTTTTAACCAAAAAAAAAGAATAATTAAATTTTCAGTATCAAAAAATTAATTTTTAAACAAAATAATTTATTTTCAACGAAAAAATACGCATTTATAACCAAAAATAGACCGTAGTTAAATTTTCAGTGTAAAAAATTAATTTTTCAATATAAAAAAATTAATTTTCAACAAAATAAAATAAATTGTCAACCAAGGAGATTATATTTCTACAACAAAGATAAATTTGCCACAAAAGAATGGAATAGTTAAATTTTCAGTTACATAAATTAATTTTTTACTAAAATAGTGAATATTGAACAAGGAAAAAAAAAATTTCAACCAAGGAAATTAATTTTTAAGCAAATACTTGCATTTTCAACCCCAAAGATTAATTTTCTATCAAAAGACAAAAAAAAACAAATTTTTAACATAATTGTTAAATTTTAAATCAAAAATACAACAGCTAAATTTTCAGTATACAAAAATTAAGTGCCAACAAAATAATTTATTTTTCGAAGAAAAAAGAAGCATTTTTGACAAAAAGTAGAATGTAGTTAAATTTTCAATATAATAAAAATTAATTATCAGTAAAATAAAATTAATTTTCAACCAAGAAGAAAGAAATGGAATAGTTAAATTTTCAGTTAAAGAAATTAATTTTAAAGTAAAATGATGAATAAATTGTCAACATAATAATTAAATTTTCGGTATAAAGAAATTAATTTTCAACAAAATAAAATAAACAAAAAGAAAATCGAATTTCAACAAAATAGTTTATTTTTCAACCAAAAAAGACGCATTTTTAAACACAAATGGAAAAGTTACATTTTCAGTACAAAAAAATTAATTTTCAACAAAATAAAATAAATTTTCAACCAAGAAGATAAAATCTCTACCAAAAAAAAGATGAAATTTTCGACAACAAAAAATAGAATAGTTAAATTTTCAGTTAAAGAAATGATTTTTAACCAAATAGTTGAATTTCCTACCTAAAAAATTAATTTTGTACAAAAGACAAATTTTCTACAAAATAGATGAATTTTCAACTAAAAAAGATAAATTTTCAACCAAAAAGAAAAAGATGTTTTAACATAAAAGTTAAATTTTTAACCAACAGTTAAATTTTCAGTATAAAGAAATTACTTAAAATAAAATATATGATGAATATATAAAATAAAATGATGAATCTTCAACAAAAAAATTAATAAATTCTCAACCAAATAGTGGAATTTTCAATCCCAAAGATCAATTTTTTTACCAAAAAACAAAATTTTTACAAAATACATGAATTTTCAACTAAAAAAGATCAATTTTCGACACAAAAAAAAACGAATTTTCAAGTTAATTTTCAAACAAAATAATTTACTTTTCAACCAAAAAGACGCATTTTTAACCAAAATTAGATTCCAGTTAAATTTTTTGAATAAGAAAATTAATCTTTCACAAAATAAAATAAATTTTCAACCAAAAAGATTAAATTTCTTCCAAAAAAGACAGATTTTCCACCAAAAATAGAATAGTTGATTTTTTAGTTAAAAAAATAAATTTTCAATGAAAATGATGAATCTTCAATAAAAAATTTTTTTTAACAAAATAGTTGAATTTTCTACCAAAAAATAAATTTTCTAGAAAATAAATGTTCAAACAAGAAGATTAACTTTCTTCCAAAAAAGACATTTTCCACACAAAAAATAATAGTTAATTTTTTAGTTAAAAAAAATAAATTTTCAATAAAAATTATGAATCTTCAGTAAAATTATTTTTTTTTAACAAAAGAGTTGAATTTTCTACCAAAAGATAAATTTTCAAACAAATAATTTATTATCCAACCAAAAAAGACGGATTTTTATTTAAAAAAAAAGATTTTAGTTAAATTTTCAGTATAAAAAAATTAATTTTTCACAAAATAAAATAAATTTTCGACCAAGAAGATTAAATATCTTCCAAAAAAGACAGATTTTCCACAAAAAATAGAGTAGTTAATTTTTAGTTATAAAAAAAAATTTTTTCAATGAAAATTATGAATCTTCAATAAAAATTTTTTTTTAACAAAATAGTTGAATTTTCTACCAAAAGATAAATTTTCAAGAAAATAATTTCTTTTCCAACCAAAAAGACGCATTTTCAACCAATAATAGATTGTAGTTAAATTTTTAGTATAGAAAAATTAATTTTCTACAAAATAAATTTTCAACCAAGAAGATTAACTTTCTTCCAAAAAAGATAGATTTCCACCAAAAAAAATAATACTTAATTTTTTAATTAAAAAAATGAATTTTCAATAAAAAAATTTTTGTTAACAAAATAGTTGAATGTTCTACCAAAAGATAAATTTTCAAGAAAATAATTTATTTTCCAACCAAAAAAGACGCATTTTTATATAAAAAAAGATTTTAGTTAAATTTTCAGTATAAAAAAAATAATTTTCAACAAAATAAAATAAATTTTCATCCAAGAAGAATAAATTTCTTCCAAAAAAGACAGATTTTCTACAAAAAGTGAAATATTTTATAATAATTAATATATAATATAATATATATAATAATATATGAATATAAATAATATATGATATAATAATAACTAAATAATAATATACAATATAATAATTAATAAATAATAATTTTCAGTTAAAGGAATTAATTTTTTGAACTAAAATAATGAATCTTCAACCAAAAAAATTAATTTTTAACGAAATAGTTTAATTTTCAACTAAAAAAGACGCTTTTTTATTCAAAAATATATTGTAGTTAAACTTTCAGTATAAAAAAATAAATTTTCAACAAAATAAAATAAATTTTCAATCAGATGAATTTTCAACCAAGATTAATTTTCTACAAAAAAAAATAATTTTTAACAAAATACGTGGATTTTCAACCAAATAATTGAATTTAAGGAAGATTTGAGTTTTAATTTTTAATTTAACAGCAAAAAATAGGGTGAATAGTAACTAAAAAGATTAAAAATCAAACAAACAATAAAAGAAAACATGACAACTTGATCAACTTAACCTCACTTTTTACAACGATTCCCTCTCGAAAACTAGAACTTTTCAATACCGAACTTGTCAAATTTATTTTTTTAACTCACCTATGCATCCTGATGATGAATTCAGATTTCAATTTTGTCGAAACATTAAAATATCCTCACAAAACTCAAAATTGACGAACACGAAAAACACCTCAAACTTTTTTGACGTCTAGCAGACGAAAACTAACCCTTGATAAAATTATTTTAGAAAAATATCCAAATAATCAAATGCATCAAAAATATTTATAAAATCTACACGATTCATTTTCTCTATTTATATTGTCTTTTGCGCGTTAATTTCTGATATAAATTTATTTTTAGAAAAGGACGAAAAAATGTGCGATTCGAGGTTATGTAACCTACTGTCAAAAATTGGAAATTCTCCTGAATAAACGAAAATTGTATGAATTTCAGATTCCAATCTATTTGAAATAGAAAATTCTTTAATAAAAAATTTTTAGAAAAAAGTTAAAAAGAGTTTTATTAGAAGAAAACGAGTTTTTTCTAATCCAATTTTAAAGCTCCCGCCGAAAAACGAAATACTTCAGAAAATTGCCGCAAGAGTTCGCTGGCAATAGTCGAGTCTGCTGCAGCATGCGAATCGGATAATTTTTTATTATTTCGTTCGTTATATAATACAGTTGGAAGTTTTGGGTGAAATTTTTGTGAAAATGGCAAATATTGTCCCGCAGACGTGCAGAAATGCGTTTAAACAAGTGAGTAATTCAAGAAATTTCAGGAAAAATCGTGTTTCTTTTTTCGGTTCGAAACTAGCGGACAACAATAGACATTTTCAATATGGCAGCTTCATATCTAATTGTTGTCTTTTAAAAAATTGTTAAATAACAAAATCCTTCCATTCTGACAGATTTCGCTGATATTTAATATTGATTTTTTTTCAATTTTTGAATAATGAAATGGGATTTGAGTTTTTGGTGAATGTGTGATTTTATTTTTAGAAAGTGGATCGGAATTTTACTATTTGCGAATAACCTTACTGTTGGTTTCAAGATTTTGTGCCATGTATGTAAATATAACAAAAAGTCGATTATTATGTAATGTTTTGGCTTTAAAGTTAATCTGTCATGTGTTTTCGCGATTTCTGAAGTTCAAGGTCAAAATTAGTATTTGATTTAGAATTTTTTGCGTCGTTTTTTTCTATTAGTTTTTTGGGAGAAATTAATTATATTTAGGTATAGATATAATTAGATGATTCAGAATTTGTTTTTGGATATTTTGAGACTGAACAATCCGGAAGAATAAAATGCCCGACACTGTGGAATTACTGAATGATAAAATCCCCAAATAATAAAATTCCCGAATAATAAAGTTAAAAAATA
>CAKNYM010044555.1:11533-22745 GCA_932195095.1 Andricus curvator | reverse complement strand
AATTAATTTTTTAACTGAAAATCTAACTATTCCAGTTAAGGATTTATTATTTTAGTTGAAAATTCATTTCTCTGGTTGAAAAGTAAACTATTTTGTTGAAAATCCTTTTTTTTCTAAAAAATAAATTTTTTATTTGAAAATGTAACTATTCTATTTTTGGTTAAAAGTTTTTTTTTTTTTTAGTTGAAAATTCATCTCTTTGGTTGAAAATTGAACTATTTTACTAAAAAATCGTGGTTTTTTAATTGAAAATTAATTTTTTAACTGAAAATCTTACTATTCCAGTTAAGGATTTATCATTTTAGTTGAAAATTCATTTCTCTGGTTGAAAAGTGAACTATTTTGTTGAAAATCCTTTTTTTTCTAAAAAATAAATTTTTTATTTGAAAATGTGAGTATTCTATTTTTGGTTAAAAGTTTGTTTTTTTTTAGTTGAAAATTCATCTCTTTGGTTGAAAATTGAACTATTTCATTTAAAAAATCGTGGTTTTTTTATTGAAAATTAATTTTCTAACAGAAAATCTAACTATTCCAGTTAAGGATTTATCAATTTATTTGAAAATTCATTTCTCTGGTTGAAAAGTCAACTATTTTGTTAAAAATCCTTAATTTTTTTGTAAAAAATAAATTTTTTAAATTGAAAATGTGATTATTCTATTTTTGTTTAAAAGTTTACGTTTTTTAGTTGAAAATTCAACTATTTGGTTGAAAGTTCATTCACTTTTTTGAAAATTCGTCTATTGCGGTAGAAAATTATTCTTCTTGGTTAAAAATTATTATTTCTATATTTATTATTATTATTCTATTTAAAAAATTTATTTTTTGGTTGAAGATTTTTCATTTTAGTTGAAAATTCATCTCTTTGGTTGAAAGTTGAACTATTTTATTGAAAAATTGTGTTTCTTTTATTTAAAATTAATTTTTTAACTGAAAATCTAACTATTCCAGTTAAGGATTTATCATTTTAGTTGAAAATTAATTTCTCTGGTTGAAAAGTAAACTATTTTGTTGAAAATCCTTTTTTTTTTTGTAAAAAATAAATTTTTCAAATTGAAAATTAGATTATTCGATTTTTGGTTAAGTTTATGTTTTTTAGTTGAAAATTCAACTATTTGGTTGAAAGTTCATTTAATTTTTTTGAAAATTCGTCTATTGCAGTAGAAAATTATTTTTCTTCATTAAAAATTATTATTATTATTCTATTAAAAAATTCATTCTTTGGTTGAAAATTTCTCATTTTAATTGAAAATTAATCTCTTTGGTTGAAAATTGAACTATTTTATTGAAAAATTGTGTTTTTTTAATTTAAAATTAATTTTGTAAAAGAAAATCTAACTATTCCAGTCAAGGATTTATCATTTTAGTTGAAAATTCATTTCTCTGGTTGAAAAGTAAACTATTTTGTTGAAAATCCTTTTTTTTCTAAAAAATAAATTTTTTTTTTGAAAATGTCACTATTCTATTTTTTGTTAAAAGTTTGTTTTTTTAGTTGAAAATTCAACTATTTGGTTGAAAATTCATTCACTTTTTTGAAAATTCGTCTATTGCGGTAGAAAATTATTTTTCTTGATTAAAAATTATTATTATTATATTTATTATTATTATTCTATTTAAAAAATTTATTTTTTGGTTGAAGATTTTTCATTTTAGTTGAAAATTCATCTCTGGTTGAAAATTGAACTATTTTATTGAAAAATCGTGGTTTTTTAATTGAAAATTAATTTTTCAACTGAAAATTTAACTATTCCATTTCTTGTGAAAAATTTATCTTTTTTAATTGAAAATTCAACTATTTGGTTAAAAGTAAAAGTTGTGTTGAAAATTTAACAATTTTGTTCAAAAGTATTCCCAAAAGTTTCCCTCTCGAATATTTTATTTTTCTGGATTTTTTAGTTCCGTAAAATAAGTTTAAATCTCCTGAAATTTGAAAACTATGCAATGCCAAAGCATCCAATTAATTAATATTATTTAAAAATTAAGTTATAATTATTTAATTTTTTAATATTTTTCAAATTATAATTATTTTATTTAATTATTAAAATTATTTATTAGGTCAGAGCATTGCACGTATCGGCGGGACAAAATAGCGAAGCAAGATTGAAGACGTTTTCCGTCTATCGTTGGAATCCTGACACGCCTAGTGAAAAACCTACCATGAAAGACTACAAGGTCGACTTAAACTCGTACGTAATATTTCTTAAAATAATTATATTAATTAATAAAATTAATTAATAAAATTAACTCATGGGTCTTTTGAAATATTTCAGGGTATTTTTAAAGATTCCGAGAAATTTTTAATAGATTTGAATAATTTTAAGGGAATTTTAAGATTTTAATTTATTTTTAAAACTTGTAAGGCATTTTCTTTTTAAGGAATTTTAAGGATTTAATTTGAAATATTTTAGGGAAATTTTTATTAATTTGAAGGGATTTTAAAGCGTTTGAAATATTTTAGGATAAAGAATTTGGTAGGTTTTAAGATATTTTAAAAGATTTCACGTTATTTTATAAGATTTCCGAGGATTTCAATGATTTTATAATATTTTAGTGGATTTTAAA
This sequence comes from Andricus curvator, assembly GCA_932195095.1. Classification (NCBI taxonomy): domain Eukaryota; kingdom Metazoa; phylum Arthropoda; class Insecta; order Hymenoptera; family Cynipidae; genus Andricus; species Andricus curvator. Next base: position 20,186 of record CAKNYM010044555.1, on the reverse strand, counting down.
GAATTTATTCATGGGAAGTGAGGAATTTCGTAGGGTTTTAAAGATTTGAAGAGATTTGGAATTCAATTCTTATTAAATTATCAGAATGTCTTTGAAATTTTCTTGAATTTTATACTTAATTCAATGGATTTTTTTTAATTTCTAAAAGTTCTTACTTAATTGATCTTGAGGATCAATTGATAAAATGATCAAAGGAACTGAAATATTTTAATAGTATATTATGTATGCATTTTCAAGATCTTGAAAAAATTTAAAAAGATTTTAAAGGATTTTAAATATTTCAGATTATTTTAAAAGATTACAAGAAAATTTTTAATGGATTTCAGTAATTTAATGCGATTTTAAGGAATTTTTCAATAATTTTTTTTTTCAAAGATCTTTTTTTATTTATTTTAATAGTTTGAAGGTATTTCAAAGACTTTTAAATAGTTTAGGTATTTAAAAAGATTTCAAGGCATATTCAAGAGATTTAAACAATTTCATGTGGTTTTGAAGAATTTCGGAAGATATGGAAAGATTTTACAGAACCTGTAAGGGTATAGGATATTTAAAAATATTCCAAGGGTTTTATAAGATTTCTGAGGATTTCAATGATTCTATGGGGTATTAAGAGCTCTCAAGGCATTTTAATCAATTTTCCAGGCTTTCTGGAAATATCAAATTCATAAAACTTCACGGGATTTTATGGAATTTTAAAGTATTTCCAGAGATTTTGAAATATTTTTTGTAATTCATTTGAAATTCGACCTGAATTCTTAATAATTTATACTGCATTTTTTAAAATTATTTTGAATTCTTCTAAATTCATACAATTTTACTCAATTCAGTAAAATGTTCAAAATTTTTGGTTTTATTTATCTTGAAGTCTTTAAAATTCACCTTAAATTCTTAGGCACTTCATCAACTTCTTTTAAATTCTCTTTAATTTTTCTAAACTCGTTTCAAACTTTCTCAATTCAATTAATTTTTTCATATTTTTTAATTGTTTTTAATTCACTTGATTGTTTCTTAAATTAAGCTTGATTTTTTTTATGAATTTCATCGAATTCTTATTTCCCTTAAATTTCTCTAAATTCACTCAAATTTTATTGTAATCAATGGATTTTTTTAAAACTTTTTTTCCAATTCATTTGAATTTAACTTGAATTCTCTTGAATTTTTTAATTTACTTGAATTCTTCTAAGTTTACTTGATTCTATTTAATTTAATTGATTTTTTCGATTTTTAAAAAGTTGTCATTCAATTGGTCCTAAATTATTTTAACCTTACCGTGAACTTGAAAATGATTTTTTTATTATTTAGAATTAATTTTTTTAAACGGAAATGTAACTGTTCCATTTTTGGTCGAAAATTTATCTTTTTTAATAGAAATTTAATCTCCTTGGTTGAAAATTATACTATTTCGTTGAAAATCCACTTTAATTTTATTGAAAATGAATTTTTTTACTGAAAATTTAACTATTCTATTTTTAGTTCATAACTTAATCGTTTTCGGTGAAAATTTAACTATTTGTTGAAAATCTGTCTTTTTTGGTAAAAGAGTACTCTATTAGTTGAAATTTCATCTTTTTGGTTAAAAAATCATTTCTTTGGTTGAAAATTTTACTGATTTGTTAAAAAATCATTTTTTTTTTTTGTTGAAACTTAGTTTTTTCTTATTTAGAATTAATTTTTTCAACAGGAAATGTAACTGTTCCATTTTTTGTCGAAAATTTATCTTTTTTGATAGAAATTTAATCTTCTTGGTTGAAAATTATACTATTTCATTGAAAATGTATCTGTTTTCGGTGCAAATTTAACTATTTGTTGAAAATCCGTCTTTTTTTGGTAAAAAAGTACTCTCATTAGTTGAAATTTCACCTTCTTGGTTAAAAATTAATTTCTTCGGTTGAAAAATTCATTTTTTGGAAATTCGTTTGGTTTTTAGTTGAAAATTTATTTTACTAACTGAAAATTATCCTACTTTATTTTTGGTAGAAAATTTATATTCTTAGTTTAAAATTCATGTATTTGGTTAACAATTACATTTTTTTAGTTGAAGATTCATAATTTTAGTTGAAAATTCACTTTAGCTATTCCATTTTTTGTGAAAAATTTACATTTTTTGATAGAAATGTAATCTTTTTCATTAAAAAATGATCTGTTTAGTAACAAATTTAACTATTCTATTTTTTGTTAAGAATTCATTTCTCTCATTGAAAAAAAAACTAGCTGAAAATTAGAAATTAGAAAAATTTCTTTGGCTGAAAATTCGTTTCTTTTTATTTGAAAATAATTCTTTTAACTGAAGATATAATCATTCCATTTTAGCTTGAAAATTTATATTTTTAGTTGAAAATTGATTGTCTTAACTGAAAATTTAATTCTTCTATTTTTGGTTATAAAATAATTTGTTGGATGAGAAAAAAAAAATTTGTTGAAAAATCGTTTTTTTTTTTTTGGTTGAGCATTTATTTTTCTGATATTTTAACTATTCTAATTTTGGTTGAAAATTGATTTTTTTTTAGATGAAAATTCATGTACTTTTTTGAAAATGAGTCTTTTTTGGTAGAAAATTAATCTTTTGGGTTGAAAATTCAACTACTTAGTTGGAAGTGGAACTACTTTGTTAAAAATTAATTTATTTAGTTGATGTTTCATTAATTTTAGTTAGAACCTCCTTCTTTTGTTCAAAATTTAATTCTTTTGATGACAATAATAATAAAAAAAAAATTTAACTCGTACATGTTTGGTTCAAAATTTATCTTCTCAAGTTGAAAATTCAAATATCTGGTTTAAAATTCCTGAATTGTATTGAAAACTCAAATTTTTTGGGAGAATATTTAATCTTCTTGGTGACTCATCCTTTTGGTTGGAAATTCCTTTAAAAATTCATCTTATTGGTTAAAAATTTTAAAATTGATCTTTTTGGTTGAAAATGAGATTTTCCTTATTTAGAATTAATTTTTTAAACTGGAAATGTAACTTTTTCATTTTTTGTTGAAAATTTATCTTTTCGGATAGAAATGTAATTTTCTTGGTTGAAAATTATACTATTTCGTTGAAAATTGTCTTTAATTTTATTGAAAATTAATTTTTTTACTGAAAATTAAACTATTCTATTTTTAGTTGAAAAGTTATCTATTTTCTGTGAAAATGTAACTATTTGTTGAAAATCCGTCTTTTTTTTTGTAAAAGAGTACTCTCTCATTTGTTGAAATTTCCTCTTTTTGGTTAAAAATTAATTTCTTTGGTTGAAAATTCGTTTGTTTTTTGTTTCAAAATTTATTTTACTTACTGATAATTATCCTACTTTATTTTTTGATAGACATTTAATCTTCTTGGTTGAAAATTATACTATTCCGTTGAAAATTCACTTTAATTTTATTGAAAATTAATTTTCCACTGAAAATTTAACTATTCTATTTTTAGTTGAAAACTTAACCGTTTTCGGTGAAAATTTAACTATTTGTTGAAAATCCGGCTTTTTTTGTTAAAAAAGTACTCTCATTAGTTGAAATTTCATCTTTTTGGTTAAAAAATCATTTCTTTGGTTGAAAATTTAACTGTGCTGTTAAAAATTCGTTTGTTTTTTGGTTGAAAATTTATTTTACTAACTGAAAATTATCCTACTTTATTTTTTGTGGAAAATTTATCTTTTTAGTTTCAAATTCATGTATTTGGTTAAAAATTATATTTTTTTTTAGTTGTAGATTCATCATTTTAGTTAAAAATTAACTTTAGCCATTCCAGTTTTTGTGGAAAATGTACCTTTTTTGATAAAAATGTAATCCTTTTCTTTAAAAAATTATCTGTTTAATAGAAAATTTAACTATTCTGTTTTTCGTTAAGAATTAATTTCTTTCATTGAAAAAAAAATTTTTAGTTGAAAATTAATTTTTTTTTGTTGATAGAAAATTCATCTTTTGGTTTGAAAATTCCACTATTTGGTCAAAATTTCATATTTTTGGTTGAAAATTCATTCTTGTGATTAACAATTAATTTCTTTGGTTGAAAATTCGTTTCTTTTTAGTGGAAATTAATTTTTTTAACTGAAGATGTAACTATTCCATTTTGCCTTGAAAATTTATATTTTTAGTTGAAAATTAATTTTGCTGAAAACTCGTTTTTTCAAATTTACTTTTCTAACTGCAAATTGAAATATTATATTTTTGGTTTGTAAATTTATCTTTTTTAGTTTAAACTTGAAGTACTTTGTTAAAAATTCATTTATTTGGTTGATTATTCATAATTTTAGTTGAAAAACTGTTCTTTTATTCAAAATTTAATTATTTTGTTGAAGATTCAAATATTTGGTTTAAAATTCCTGTATTTTATTGAAAATTCGAATTTTGTGGAAGAATATTTAATCTTCTTGGTGACTCATTCATCTTTTTAGTTGGAAATTCCTTTAAAAATTCAAATATTTCGTTCAAAATTCATGGACTTTATTAAAAATGCATCTTACTGATTGAAAATTGATCTTTTTGATTGAAAATTAGTTTTTTCTTATTTGGAATTAATTTTGTTAACTGAAAATGCAGCTGTTCAATTGTTTTTCAAGAAATTACTTTTTGATAAAAATTTAATCTTCTTGGTTAAAAATTATACTATTTCGTTAAAAAATTGCTTTAATTTTATTGAAAATTAATTTTTTTACTGAAAATTTAACTATTCTTTTTTTAGTTTGAAAATTTATCTGTTTTAGTTGAAAATTCAACTATTTGTTGAAAATCCGTCTTTTTGGTAGAAGAGTACTCTCTTTAATTGAAACTTCATCACTTTAGTTAAAAATGCATTAATTTGGTTACAAATTTAAATATTTTATTGAAAATTCTAGTTTTTTGTTAAAAATTTAACTGTTTTATTTTTGGTATAAAATTTATCTTTTTAGTTGAAAATTCATGTATTTGGTTAAAAATCAATTTTTTTTTAGTTGAAGATTCATCATTTTATTCAAAAATTCACTTCAACTGTTCCGTTTCTTGTGGAAAATTTACCTTTTTTGATAGAAATGTAATCATTCTATTCTTGTTCTATTCTATTTTTTGTTAAGAATTTTTGGTTGAAAATTCCACTATTTGTTCAAAAATGCATATATTTGGTTGAAAATTCATCCTTGTGATTAAAAATTAATTTCTTTGGTTGAAAATTCGTTTCTTTTTAGTTAAAAATTAATTTTTTTAACTGAAGATGTAACTACTCCATTTTGGCGTGAAAATTTATATTTTTAGTTAAAAATCAATTAATTTGTCTGAAAACTCGTTTTTATTGTTTAACATTTACTTTTCTAACTGCAAATTGAACTAATCTATTTTTCATTTGTAAATTTATCATTTGGGTTTAAAATTTAATTATTCTGTTGAGAATCATTTTTTTATGAAAAAAAACTTTTTTCTTGAAAATTCGTTTCGTTTTTTTTTGTGCATTTATGTTTTTAATATTTTAACTGTTATAATTTTGGTTGAAACTTGGTATTTTTTAAATAAAGATTCATGTACTTTATTAAAAATGAGTCTTTTTTAGTAGAAAATTAATCTTTTGGGTAGAAAATTCAACTATTAGGTTAAAAAATTCATATTTTTTGGTTGAAGATTCATCATTTTAGTTGAAAATTCATTTCTTTGGTTAAAAATGTTTAAGAATTCCAAGGAATTTTCAAAAGCTTTAAAAAATCTCAAGGAATTCCAAAAGATTTAAAAGGATTTGAAATATCATATGGAAAATTAATTTGTTTGACTGAAAATTTAACTGTTCCATTTTTTGTTGAAAACTAATATTTTTTAGTTCAAAATTCAGCTTTTTGTTTGAAAATTGATCTTTTTGGTTGAAAATTCAACTATTTGGTCAAAAAATCATCTATCTTTTTGAAAATCCAAATTTTTACTTGAAAAGTTAAGCACTGAATTTTAAGTATAAGTAGACAAAATAAAAATTTGTTTGAATTATTATTCAAATTCATGGACTTTAAGAGACAAATTCAAAAAATGATTAATTATGTTTTCAGTATTAGTTAATTAATTAATTGATCGTGCTAAAATATTTAAGAGTATCTTGTAATATTAATTGAATTCCTAGAATCTGAAAAAAAACATTATTTATAATAAACTCGCGAAACTGTATACATATTCCGAGTCGATTTTTTTAATATATAAGAAATACTTGAATGGCTCCATGCTATGAAAAATTATACCTGGAAAAAATTTGAGATACCTGGAAAAAACCTGGAATTGTCAGGGAATTTTTCTCCAGGATTTAAGTAGACACCCTGGTTTTAATAATTAGAAGGGATTATAAGGTATTTTCAAGATTTTAGGGTATTTAAAAAAATTCCAAGGTATTTTCAAGAGCATTAAAAAATTTGATTCTGAAAGATTCCTTGGAATTTACCATTGATTTCAGTAATTTAATGGGATTTCAAAGGATTTTAAGAATTTGTAACAAATTTTCAAGAGCTTTATAAAATTTCAAAGGATTTCAAAAGATTGTAAAAATTTTAGGGTGTTTTAAAAATTACGATGAATTTTTATGAGTTAAAAAAAAGTTTTAAAGGATTTTAAAATGATTTCGATAATTTCCAAAAGATTTTAAAGATTTTAGGACATTTAAAAAAATTTCAGGGAATTTCCAAGAGCTTTTAAATGTTTTAAAGAATTTCGAAAGATTTCAAAGGATTTTAAATATTTACGAGTAGTTTAAAATATTCGAAGGAATTTTTAATAGATTTCAATAATTTGAAGGTATTTCAAAGAATTTAAGGTATTTTTAAAAATTCCAATTAATTTTCAACAGCTTACAAAACTTCATGAGATTTCAAAAGATTTTAAAGATTTTAGTTTTTTTTTTATAAATTCCAAGAAATTTTCAAGAGCTCTACAAACTTTCAAGGAATTTTAAACATCTTTTCAAGGTTTTGATATAGTTTAGGGTATTTAGTAAAACTCTTAAGGAATTTTAAAAACTTGAAAAAATTCCGAAGAATTATCAAGAGCTTTCAAACATTTTAGAGAATTTCGAAAGATTTTAAAAGATTTAAAATATTGTTCTCGGCATTTTAAAAGATTCCAAGAAATTTTTAATATATTTCAATAATTAGAAGGGATTTCAAAGGATTTTAAAAATTTTAGGGTATTTTTTAAAATTCCATCGAATTTTCAAGAGCTTTAAAAAGTTTTATAAGATTTCAAAGAATTCTAAAAATTTTTGGGTGTTTTACTAAATTTCAAAGAATTTTCAAGAGCTTTTAAATGTTTTAAAGGATTTTGAAATATTTCAAAAGATTTGATGTATTTACCGGTATTTAAAAATATTCCAAGGAATTTTTAATAGATTTCATTAATTTGAAGGGATTTCAAGGAATTTAAAAGATTTTCGGGTATTAAAAATTTCATCGAATTTTGAAGAGCTTTAAAAAGTTTCATAAAGTTTCAAAGAATTCTAAAAATGTTAGGGGGTTTAAAAAAATTTCAAGAATTTTCACGAGCTTTTAAATATTTTAAAGGGTTTTGATTATACTGAAATCAATGGAATTTTTTGGATCAAAAATTTTTTTCCAATTTATTTGAATTTTGATTGTGAGGTCCTCAATTTTTTGAATTGCAAAATAAATTTTTTCGGAAATGTTTTGTAAATCTTTTTTGTCCTTCTAAAATTTTAGAATTAATTTTTATCTTAGTGCCTTTTAATTAATTTCCCAAATTTTCAACTTGATGTCCAAATTACATGGCCTTGAATAAAAATAATAAAGATTAGGAAAGGAGATTTTAATAAAATGATTTTTTTTTATTTAGATGCGGTCCCATGGTTTTGGATGCTTTGATAAAAATAAAAAATGAAATGGATCCGACTTTGACTTTCCGACGATCTTGTCGAGAAGGAATTTGCGGATCTTGTGCTATGAATATTGGCGGAACAAACACTCTCGCATGCATCAGGTAAATAATTAATAAATAATTTATTTTTAAAAATATTTGGAAAAATTCTTTACTTGTTAAAAGTTTTTGAATTTATAAATTCGAGCTAAAATTATTTTTTTGTAATGTAAGTGCATAAGTATTATCTATGTATTTTTAAAGTTATTTTACGATTTTTTCAAACTTTAGATGTGTCAAAAAAAAATCTAGACAATTTCGAAAAACAATATTTATTTCACAGAATTTTACAAAATTTTAGGAAAAATTTGAGTCTGTTTAAAAGATATTTAGGACTTTTAGAAGTTTGGGAGGAATTTAAAAATATTTTATAAATTTTCTGAAATCATTTCAAGTTTTTAAATATTTTTAATCTCTCAAAAATTTATAAAATTCCGAAATATCTTTTTTTTTAAATCTGCAAAACTTGAAAAAATTGCCTGGAAATCTTCCAGATTCTTTTTTGACAATTTTAGGAATCTTTTGAAATGTTTTGAAAAATTCTCTTAAAATTAATTTTCTTAAATAAAAAATTATTTTTGAATTTTCCCAGAAATTTTAAGAACATTTTTAATTCGTGAGCTTTCAAAATTCTTTAAAAACTTCTAAAGTTTTTGTTTAAAATCTTTAAAAACCTACATTTTCTTTAAATTTTATGAAATCTTTTCTAGTTTTAAAAACTTTTAAATATCTCCTAAACTTACTCGAATTTTTTTTAATTTTGTAATCTTGTAAAATTGAAAAATGTTGCTTTAAAATCTTCT
>CAKNYM010044554.1:19545-39661 GCA_932195095.1 Andricus curvator | reverse complement strand
CGTTTATTAATAAGAAAACCAGTCCCCAGTCTTTGCCCCTTAGCTCCTCCCCAGTGCAAAGTATAGTTATCCCTAGAAATTGACGCGAAATCGCCCGACCAGCAGGTTTCTTGAAGTGCTATTAAGTCAGTTTTGTATTCAATTGCTATCTTAATGAGTTCGCTAAATCGGCCAGTATTTAGACTACGCGCGTTTAGAGTTCCCACCCTTAGATCTTTAACTGTAGTTTTTTGTTTTTGCAAGTTAGCCATGGTAGTTTCAAGATAATCCGCACGTTAGGATCCTATTCCGATCGTAGGTGAGTCCACTGTCCCAGGAGTGATAACCCCCATACCTCCCTAGGTCTAAGTATGGGAGCTTTCCGACTCTGACAAGGACCATGTCAACTTGTCGTCAGACACATTACAGTTTCATCCTCGTACCCTAACGTCCCCCTGCAAGGCAGCGCGCCTACTGGCATCAATACCCCTTTGGCCCTATGCAGGCGAATCATTCCACACATCCCTTGCGGGCAGTGTCATTGCTGCAGTGTCCAATGGGCAGCAGGATTTTTCCCTTACAAGATTTTTACTTTTGGTTCGGGTAGAGTTTCTAGGTGGGTACACGCTGCACCTTGGCTTGCCAGAACCCACCCATTGTGTATGAACGCGAATGGGTGGGTCCCCCCAAGCCATGGTTGTCGTGTACCTATTTTTTACCAGTGCTAGATTCACCGCACCCACGACTGGCTCCTATCGGGTGTCCGCGACTGCTTATTCTTGTATTCGCAGTTAACCTTGGGGGCTGTTCAGCCTTACGGGCCGTTCCTCTATCCGCAACCTGAGGACGCGCTACGTAGTGGTGATAGGAAACCCACCGAGTAGAAATATATATATATATATATATATATATATATATATATATATATTCTTTATTTTTCTTCAATATTCTATTCTTTATATTTTTTTCTGTTCATATTAATCTGTCTGAATGTGTGTATGCGTTCGTGTATGTGTGTGAATTTCAGAATCGGGCGGATTCAATCGGAATGAATTTGATCGAGAATTTCGGATTTACGCGGATTCAATCGGAATTATTTTTTTTTCAGAATGGGTAATCATTCGAAATCATTTCGAATGAATTTTGTAGCAAAATTCGGAATCATGCGGATTGATTCAGACTGAAATTTTACAGAAAATCGTACGGAGTGGGCCAAACTCATTCGGGATGAACTCCTCTCAAAAGTTTGGATTCACGCGGATTGATTCGGAATGAAATTATACTTAAACCCCTGCGGAGTCAGTCGGACTCATTCAGAATGAATTTCGGAATGAAACGAACTGGTTCGGATTGCATTTATAAAATTCTTCGTGGACTCGAACAGACTGGATTCGGAATGAATCGGAAACAGATTTCGCATTCGCACGGAATGAAACGGATTCAATTGCTCGGAATCAGAAAGACTCAGACGGAATCATTTTGATTCCGAATGAGTCCGAAACTTCCACCAGGGATGAAAAGTCTAACTTCCGATAACTGAGTTATGAAAACAAAATTTCTATTAAAATATTCAGAAATTAAATTTTTTTTTTAATTTATAGTTTCACCGTTATTGATTCAGATAGTTTACCTTTTTTAATTTTTCAAAAGCCATTTGTCAGTTCTTGGTTTTTTCTGAATTTTCACTGTTTTGTAACTGTTTTTTTCGGACATTGAAAAAAAAAACTATTTTTTTCATTAATTCTTTTCTTTAAATTCCTGTAAAAAACAAGAGAAATTGGGAGGTTCCTTTTGCAACACCTTGAGAATTTAATCTGGGGAATAATTAAAAAAATAATCATTTGTTTATCATTATTGTTCCGAATTTCCGTATCACCATGTACAAATTCTGGGTGTACGTGCTGATTTCCCGGCCCCCACTCTAAAGGACTTTCCAGAAGGACACACGGGCGCTTTCCTCGACGCTTTTCCTCGCACTCGGCGCGAGATCTTATTAGGAGTCACGTGTGTCTCTATTCAAGTAAATTTATATATTGTGTAAACTCACCACTGACTTTGCGAATAAACGCAGATTGTTAATTATGCTTTGTTTTAAATCGGTGTTTTCTTGTGTTCACCTAATCACTTGCGCGATCATCATTATGTTCGAGTCTGATCCGAAACATTGGTCCTTCGATTACGGATGTTTATACTAAAAAACGATCGTATCAAGTTTTTGCAAGAGCGTTACGCGCATTCAATGTGAAACAAGTGCAAGTTTCAGTGCAAGTTTAAGTGGAAAGAGTGAATGCACCTGGAATATAAAAGCATAGTGCATCATCCACCACACAATCGCATTTTGACGTTGCAAAATGCTGCAAACATATTTGAGTAACTCGTATTTGAGATTGCAATTATAACTACCAAACTTTCGCTCGGTAAAAGTGTCTAAATTTAAGTTCGTCGAAGGGATTAACGTGAACCGTACATTCCAGTGCCTATCGGTGTGAGCTAGTGTGTGTTGATAACGTGTACACAAACTGTAAGCAGTTCATCGAGACATTCGTTATAAACACTGACTTTTGAGTTACACACTCGCAATAATCAATAATGAAACGGATGGTTCACGCGTGAGTGATGCACCCAGAAATCAAGTGTCAGCTGAGTGTACCACAAATTTCTAATGCACGTGGATCCTAGTCACGAGTCGCTATCATCGTGCCTCTCGCTTCTTCACCACCTACGAGTAGAAGGAAGGAAATCATCGACTCTCTCGCTTCTTCGCATCTACAAATAGAAGGAAGGAAGTCATTCTTATGTTCGACGATACTCATTCTATATTACAGCAGGGTCTGTCAAATTATTCAGGCTTTGTTTATCTTCTCAGGTGAACTTCAGGAAGTTGTCAACATTCTTCGACAGCGATATCTGTGAGTTCGTTCCATTTTTTATTATCTATTTTCGATTTTATCGTATGTCTTGCAATTGATTGAACCTCATTTAGATATTCCAGTGAATTATATTTCATTGCTCGTATTCTAATTCTGTTAGCGTGAAGTACATTCGATTTTGTGCTCTTGAAAATTCAATCATGAAGAATGTGTCATTCTATATTTGAATTTTCATTTCAAATTATTTCATTGCTACACCTGTTAATGTTTGGTTCTTGATTACCAGTTTGCATATTTAGGCCTGTATGCTCTCTTCGACTTGCATATTGTTGGTTCTCCTTCCTTGTGTTCTTTTCCTCGAATTGTGCTGCTAATCTTACACGTGGAGCATGCAAGGCTCGCATGCAGAATCTAGATAAGAAGTGGGTTCAATTTCAGGAGAAGCATCAAGAGGTACTCTCCTTATATACAAAGGAGGATGAGAAGTCGCCGTACTTCTGTAAAGACATTTTTAGTGAAACGGAGGAACTTTATTTAGTCGAGATGGGTAAATTTTTGGACAAAATGGATGCCTATGATCGACGACCAGCTTCTAGGGATGATCAAGGAGACTCAGTTCAACAAGCGAATCACGTCCATGGCCCAGACCTTCCGAAGATCGAGCTTCCCAAATTTTCGGGAAATTATTTGGATTGGCCGAATTACCGTGATTTATTTAATGCAATTGTCGTGGCAAATCCGCAAACAACAAACGTTGCAAGATTGCATTATTTGAAAACAAGTCTATCTGGTGAACCTGCTCATCTCCTCATCAACATTCCTACTACTGCTGAGAACTTCACCCGAGCATGGGATTTACTAACAGAAACATATGAAAATACTCGATTGTTGGTGAGTTCTCAGATAGCCGCTTTATGTTCTCTACAGCCGGGATCTACAGAATCTGCCTCTGAGTTGAAGAAGCTTCTGCATGGAACGACAGAAGCCATCGGTGCCTTGACTGCACTTAAACGTCCCGTCGAAACATGGGATGATTGGTTGACCTACATCACAGTTCAACGACTGGATCAGCAGTTTCGCCGGGACTGGGAAACTTCTATTGGAGGAGAAGTGGAACCACAGACGCTTCATCAGCTCAAGACATTTCTGACGACCAGAATCAAGGCACTTGAGTCCATGGGCCATTCAGGTAGTCCTCAGACAACAACAATCTCATCATCGTCGAAGAGTTCTTCAAAACATAACAAATCGAATTCTTCCGTGAAGGCACATAATGCTTCAAAAAAGCCTGACAGAAAACCTTCACCTAACGTTAGCTGCACCCTCTGTCAGAAGAGTCATTACTTGGTTTTCTGCGAAGGATTCAAGGCTAAATCTCTTGCTCAGCGCCAAGAATTCGTCCGTTCGAGGGGCATATATGAGAACTGTTTTGGACCACATAGAGTTGGAGACTGTCGCTCTAATAAGGTGTGTCGTACCTGCCATGGTCGTCATCATACCTTCATTCATGACCCAGCATCATCACCAGGAACTGAATCCAAACAGATCTCTCTCTCTCTCTGGAACTTCCACGCTCAGCAATTCAAGGAACGTCGGGAACCCGGCATGACAACTAGTAAATTCTCATGTTACCTCTAGTGCCTTTGGGCCAAGCCTGCTCGCAACAGCACTTGTAGTTGTTAAGAGCAAGGATGGACGCTACACCCAGGCACGTTGTATGATAGATCCATGTTCGGAGGGTAATTTTATTTCAGAAATCCTCACACAGCGTCTTCGATTACCACGTCGGTTCGCATCCCTCCATATCTCCGGTGTTGGAGCTTCTAAATCTGGAGTATCAAAGGGTATAGTCAATCTTCTCATCTTATCGCGATTGCCTTCCCGCTTCACTCTGGAGACAGAGGCTCTGGTTATACCTCGACTCAGCAATTACACACCGTCACATCGAGTCGCCCCTCAACCCTGGCCTGAATTAAATGGGCTTGATCTGGCTGATCCGAAACCTAGTGCGAACTCAGCTATCCATCTCTTACTTGGAGCTGAAATCTATGCACTCATCATACGGCCAGGCTTAATGTATCGGCCAGACAACAGAGTAGTTGCACAGGACACAACGATGGGTTGGATTCTTACAGGACGAACAGTGGCTCAACGAGTAAAGTGATAATCGATGAGGATCAAGGTCAAACGGCTCAATCCAGACCAGTTATCAGCATGTCATGTGCAATCGAGGACGCCTTATCTATTCAACTTCAACGCTTCTGGGAACAAGAGGAGGTAGCTCTACCTGCATCTGCATTACTGACTGCAGCAGAGCAGTTTTGTGAACAACGATATGAGACAACGCATCTTCGTGATTTTGATGGACGCTACATTGTTCGCCTACCCCTCAAAGGACCTATCAGCGAACTGGGAGACTCCAGAGCTCAAGCTGAATTACTCTTTCTCAAGTTGGAACGTTGACTACTCAAGAATCCGAATCTTCGTGCTGCCTACGCTAAGTTTATGTCTGACTATCTCTCTCTAGGTCACATGGAATTAGCAGATTCAACCTTGTCTCCAAATGTACCCCGTGTATATCTACCTCATCACGGTGGGTTTAAGGAAACAAGTACTACCACAAAACTCAGAGTAGTTTTTAATGGCTCGCATCGAACTTCGACCGGCTCATCTCTCAACGACTACCAACACACTGGACCGAAATTGCATTCAGAGCTTTCGGACATTTTACTTCGATGGCGAATGTTTGCCGTGGTCTTTTCAGCTGACATTGAAAAGATGTTTCTTCAAATCAAGATTCATCCTGACGATCAAGACTGCCAACGCATTTTGTGGAGGTTCGACCCCACAAGTGAGCCAATCCGAGAGTATCGGATGACCACCGTTACATTTGGACTATCCTCATCGCCTTATTTGGCGTTACGCACCATCCAGCAACTTGTCAGGGACGAAGGACATCGGTGGCCTATCGCTGCCTCCATCCTCCCCCGTCATATATATATTGACGATGTTTTGGCAGGTGCTGACGACGTGGAATCGGCCTTAACATTGCAGCAGGAACTTATCAATCTGTTGCAATCGGGCGGATTTCCCTTACGCAAGTGGGCATCCAACGAGATGGCACTCGTGAAATCGGTCCCTGAAGATTGGAAGGCGAAATCTCAGTCCCGTTCATGGCACGACGGAGGTGAGTTTCACACTACGGGATTGACGTGGCAGCCGGCAGAAGATGAACTGCTATTTCGTACAAATGTAGCTACCCCTACAGCACCTTGTACCAAGAGAAGAGTCTTATCAGACATATCGAAATTGTTTGATCCTCTCGGATTAATATCACCAGTCATCATCGTCTTTAAGATTCTTATGCAGAATCTCTGGCTTATCAAAATTGGATGGGACGATCCACTTCCAGAGGAAATCTTCCAACGATGGATTCGCCTCTTTGAGAATCTTCGGCAGCTAGATACTATCAGGATTCCTCGTTGGCTGGGTCATTCTGATGGTCTTCGATTGGTCGAACTTCACGGCTTCGCGGACGCTTCTAAGGCCGCGTATGCTGCTGTTCTTTATCTGAGAACCGTCTCACATCAAGGTGTCGTTCGTTCATCTCTTATTTGCTCTAAATCAAAGGTCACGCCCATCAAACAATTATCTATTCCAAAGTTAGAGCTCTGTGGGGCTCAGCTTCTCGCCCGTCTTACCCTTCATACCCAGAAAACTCTCTCCTTCGAAGATGTGAGGGTGCATCTCTGGACTGATAGCACGAATGTGATTGCATGGTTGAGATGTCCTCCTTGCAGTTGGTATACGTTTGTAGCTAACCGGGGATCATATATTCAGACATCCCTTCCGGATGCTTATTGGCATCACATACCGGGTGTCGAGAATCCCGCGGACTGCGCTACTCGAGGCCTCTCTGCCAAGCAGCTTGGCGCTCATTCGCTCTGGTGGGTTGGTCCAGATCGGCTTTCAGAGACCGACCTTCCTTGGTCCACCTTTGTTCCAGATCTAGATGTCGATACTGACCTGGAAAGACGTGTTGTCATACACCAGACGACAGTTGCTCATCCTCATATGTGGGATCGTTTCGCTCATTGTGCATCTTCTCTAGAAAAGTTAATTCGAGTGACCGCATGGTGCATTCGATACATCGATAACCTGAAAGCATGCAGAATCATCAATCGCTCATGCCCTTATGCGCACCCTCGAGTCCTCACACCAGCTGATCTCGACCACGCTCGATTGTATTGGGTTCGAAGCTTTCAGCAGACCCATTTCTCTTCTACTATTTCCAATTTTTGGATAAAAAAATCCAGAAGTTACCAAAATGTGACGCACTAATCAAACTTAACCCTTTCCTAGATGCTCAGCAGCTGCTGAGAGTTGGTGGCCGTCTAAAACATTCCGTTTTGGATCCCGATGAGAGGCACCCATATATCTTGCGATCGACGTCTTTGTTCACAGATCTGGTCGTCGACAGTTGCCACCGGCGTACCCTTCATGGGGGTACCCAGCTCACACTCGCCACACTGAGGCGTCAATTTTGGATTCTGCGAGGTCGCCAGGTTGTAAAATCTCGCATACTACGATGTGTGGTATGTATTCGTCATCGTGCTGCCACCGCCACGCAGCTCATGGGAAATCTCCCTTCTAATCGCGTGCAGCGCACTCGGGCCTTTCTCCACAGTGGCGTGGATTTTGCTGGTCCAATAAGAATACGAGCAGCCCGTGGACGTGGGCAAAGATCGTGTAAAGGCTACATTGCCGTTTTTGTTTGCACGTCTACTCGTGCTGTACATCTGGAGGCAGTGTCTGATTATACTTCTCTGTCTTTTCTAGCTGCCTATCGACGCTTTACCTCACGAAGAGGCATTTGTTCCAATCTCACAAGTGACCAGGGTACAAATTTCGTCGGCGCCGATGCTGAGCTGAGGGCGCTCTTCGCGGAGGCGTCACGTACTTCGCAGGACATCGCCGATGCTCTGGCCATGGACCAAACCACTTGGCTCTTCGTCCCTCCATCAGCCCCACATTTCGGTGGACTGTGGGAGGCCGCCGTCAAATCTACCAAGCATCATCTCAAAAAATTTATTGGAAGTTCGACTCTAACTTTTGAGGAGATCTCAACGGTATTAACACAGATCGAGGCGTGTCTTAATTCAAGACCACTACAAGCAATCACTGATGATCCAAGTGATTTATCCGCGCTTACTCCAGGACATTGGCTCATCGGAGGACCACTCACCGCCGTTCCTGAACCTTCGCTTATACACGAGCACATTCCTGCGAATAAAAGGTGGAAAATGGTTCAGAAAATGCAGGAAGATTTCTGGCACAGATGGTCTTCAGAATACCTTCATTCGCTTCAAATACTTCCTAAATGGCGTCAACAGTCTGTCCAGGTAGGCGATCTGGCCATTTTGAAGGAATCTGATGAGACGAGTTTGCAAATCTCATATGATGTTAGTACTAAGTTAATTATCACTCAGTACGATTTGCGAAACTTTTGTATTTTTTGGCTAGTTTAACAAAGTACCTAATTTGTTTAATTGCAATTTTAATATTGTTGCCGGTCCTGCAACGTTTTGCAAACTTAATATTTTTAGATTTTGACATTTTCAACATTTGCTGCCTAAAAAAACAATATTTGCAATTCTCGCAGGAATTTTATGAGTAGAATTGCAAAAAATGCAAAATTAATTTAAAAAACTATAATTTGCGTTATGCATACACTTTTGCAAATAATATAATGGTCTATTCTCAATGGAAACAAGCAGAAACATTTTGCAAAACCTTCGGTATTTTCGCTGGGGAGTGATAAACAAAATAATAATTTGTTTATAATTAATCATGTTTCCAAGTTGTAAACACTTTGCAAATGTAATATGACGTTGGTAATAATTTTTTCATCACTCGTCAGTACGATTTGCAAAATGTTTGCAATTTTTGGCGAGCTTATAAAAGTAACTAATTTGTTTAATTGGAATTTTAATATTATTGCCGGCCGAGCAACGTTTTGCAAATTTGATAATTTTCAGATTTCGACATTTCTAACATTTGCTACCCAAAAATGTAACTTTCGCAATCTTCGCTGGAATTTTAGGAGTCGAATTGCAAAAAATTTAACGATAATTTAAAAAACGATAATTTGCGTTATGTATTTAGTTTTGCAAGTCATATAATAGTTTCTTCTCAATGGAAAAAAGCAGAAACCACATTTTGCAAAACCTTCGGTATTTTCGCTGGGGAGTGATTAACAAAATAATTACTTGTTCCTTATTAATAATGTTGCCGTATCACGAACGGTTTGCAAATTTAATACAGGATAGTGACTGAGTTTATAAGTACTCACTTTAAGTTTGCAAAATGTTTTGAATTTTTGTGGAGCAATGGGGGGCAAATTTTGCAAATTATTTTTTTTTAACAAATTGCCGACCCGATCAAGTTTTGCAAAATTTTATTTTATGTTCAGCATATAAAAAACAACTATACAATTTTTTTAAAGACCTTCGAAATTTGTGTTAATTAACTCGATTTTTATTTAAAAGCCATTTGAACTTTTCCACTCGAGAAACCACTAGTCCAGAGAGTACTCAGTAGAAGGGTCTCAGCGCCCTGAAACTCTAGTTCTAAAAACAGCGCATGCTGTTACACGTGGCGTTCATGACAATAGACTGTCACAACCTGACTTGAGCGCATTCTGGGAATTTATTTAAAACTATATTCCTTGATCAATTATTTTGCGCGGTTTTAATTAAATGTTCTAATCGCCGTCTTATGAAAATAAGAAATCGGGTGAATTTACGAGAATAAAATTAACTCAGTCAAGTAACATTTATTGAAGTAGGTTTACAAGAAGAATTTGAAAATTTACTAAGTCTGAGACCGAATTTAAGCTTTGCATTAAGGAAACGAACTTCCCAAAAGAAGGATGCAAATGAATCTGACGATCATGTGTGAAAAAGCTTTTCTCTGGACCTCTCTGAAGATTTTCCCACCCTAGAACCCGGGACTCTTGGGCGTTTACTTATGAATTCATTGGTGGAAATCATCCCCCAGAATTAGTTTTGACTGCTTAATTGGTTCGTGGTTTCCCCCATTTTGGTTGCGTAGGCTGATCCGCTTACGACCCCTTCTTGGTGCCTTTCTCGAGCCAACGCACCCCATCAAGGAGAGTGCAGTCATATCACCCTGTCACATAAATTATACCGTACTTGAACTTGAGGTCTAGTTAGCCTTTTCACAAATGCCCCGTCGCCGAGACTTTTGAGTCTTTTATTGTTATTAGCATCTCAAGTTTCAAATTCAGAGGAGACATTCTAGAGTATAGTTTTCTTTAGTTCGGCTATTAAAATCTCAAAAGTTTGTTTTCAATTTACTCTGGGAATTAAATAACTAATGCTTTCGAATTTTTATGTGATATTTCAGAGAAGGGAGAAATGTTTGCCTCTAATATATCTAGTCGTAAAAATGGTTCTCAGACTTAGAACAGAAATTGGTACTTAATACTAAAGTGATTTTTCTCTCGAGCGTAGTTATCTAAAACATAAATGACTATAATTTACATTTACTCTCTAGCTATCTTTCGAGTTCTGTATATAATTTCTAGCCCTTGTAATAAAAGTGATACTTATAACTAAAATAATAACATAAAACGTGAGACATTTCCTCTAAGTTTCTTGACGATTTGTAGAGCTGTAAAATAAATCTTAAAGCTAATTATTTATGATGCGATACCAGTTTTTGAGTTCAAGTGCATTTTAAGAACGTTTCAAGATTATAAAATATCCAGACCTAGGCTCGCTGTCTCATGAAATAGAAATTCTTATCATTAATTGTATTCTAAAGTCTCCTTATTGGATCTACAATTCGGCCATATTAATCTAGTTTATTAAAGTTCGATTTCAATTTAGATTTGAATTTGCCACGTGACGATAAAAGAATGACTAACGTGTAGAAGGGTGAAAGGCTGGTTTGCGGATTAGAGTTTTTAAATTCTCGGTAATTTAAAATCGGGTAATATTACCGGTAACATAACGGTATGTTACCGAAGCTTCGAGAATTTATCGAGAATTTATGAGAATATTCAATTATAACGCTTTTTTGTTATTTTAAAAAGTAATTAGATAATGTTCTCGATGTTATAGTTTATTTTCGATCATTTGGTATATTTTTTCAATATTTGTTATTATAAATAATACACCAAATGTTCGAAAATGAACTATAACATCTTGAATATTCATTCACAGTGGTCAAAAACCGTTTAACATCTAAAAAATTCATTAATTAGATAATATTTATGCTTATAGAATAAATTATAAACAGCGCCCATTTAGGTACATTTAAAATATGAAAAACTTTGTGAGCATTAAAATAATAAATTTAGAAAATTTCCAGAACACTCCGTATAATTGTCTTACAATATTGCAAAAACTTCAAAAAATAAAATGATTACATTTGAATAAATATAGGTAATTGAAATAATTAAATCAAATGAGCAATAATTATTTATTTCAAAAACTGTTCACATATGTAACATTCAGTAAAGTTTTTTATTTAAACTAAATAATGTGATATTTTTAAACTGAAGATAAGGTGTTCTTAGCACCTCTATGCATTTAAAAAAAACTGAATACAATAATACCGCAGTTTCTATATTTTTTCGAAATTTTTCTTTGGTTCACTAAATAAAAAATATTTGATTGCATTCAGGCAATTCCTACTATTATTTTAAACAATATATTGAAAATCACAGTATTTCTAGCCAGGCACGATTCATATCGAAAATTTTCTGAATGGAAATGGCTGGACGCCATAAGAATGTCGTTTTGTACTTGCATTTTCCAGATAAAAATAATTTAGCAAATGGATTTATTATTATTTATCCATTTAGAAAATGGATAATGAAAGCACAGTTGTAGTTGTTAGAAATGAGCACCTTAGAGCAAAAGGAAGACTCCGCAGAGTCGAGAGGAAAAACGAGACAATTATCGTTGCGCTGTCTTACACTTCAGGCATTCTGCGTAAGAGTTTCTCTTTCTAACGGTACTTGTCTCGTCTTTCCTCACGGCTCTGCGGAGTCTTTCTTTTGCTCTGACGTGTTCAAATGCGCTTTACGGAAGTTTGAAAGGAGAAAAAAATAAATTCTCATAAATTCTCGCCAAAAACGAACGTCGGGTAAGTTACCAATATTACCGTACGTTACCAGGGTAATTTACCCGACTCAAAACTCTATTGCGGATACGCTTTTAGTATGTTCGCTCTCCGCTAAAAAGATGAGCGCAAAGGTGCGATCAGCACAAGACCATTTTACCTAATCATCGAAAGTTTATTTGCGCATGTGCGGCTGCCATGTGCACCCCGCGTAGTATGAAAGTTGCGCTCATATTTTGTAAACATGTATACAATTGTACCTTTTGTCGAAGTGAAATTTAATGAAGATGATGTTCCGGGCGCGAAATTGGGTAAGTGTGAAATAGAAAAACATACTTTTGCTCAATTGAGACTGTGGTTAAGTTGCCGGAAGCAACCTAATAGTGGTAAAGAAGCTGAACTTGTAAACAGGTTTGTAGTAGTTGGAGTTTCTCATATTATTAACTTTTAATTATATTATTGTGATTGCAATAAATATTGGAGGTAAAAGACATAATTTGAGTATTGTAATTGTTTTAAATTAAAATTGATGGTGTTTTGGGAAGAAAATGGTAAAAAATAGTTATTCTATAGTGTGTTGTTTCAAGGCCGAAATTTTCGGAAAAAGCCAAATCTCCCTGGCGGACCGAACGAACGTAACGGATACGCTACAGCGTATCCTTATAGTATCCACATCGTATCCTCTCCGTATCATGCAAGAAAAACTCATTAAAAAAGAAAGATTAACATTTCACTTGTTGAAATTCGGATTCGACGTGAAGTTTTGAGTTAAAAGGTCACAGAGTAATCTCAATAGTTTTTCTTGCAACATCAAAAACTTTTTAAAAATATAATACTTATCGATGACGTGCGCTGAAGGCGACTTCAAACGCATCGTCGTTCAGTAACAGTTAATAGGCGTTATCTGTCGACGATGCGTTTGAAGTCGCCTTCAGCCCAAGTTATCGATAAGTATTATATTTTTTTTAAGTTTTCAATGTTGCCAGAAAAACTATTGCGATTACTCCGTGACCTTTTAACGCAAAATTTCACGTAGAATCCGAATTTCAACAAGTGAAATGTTCATCTTCCTTTTTTAATGAGTTTTTCTTGCATGATACGGAGAGGATACGATGTGGATACTGTGAGGGTACGCTGTAGCGTATCCGCTTCGTTCGTTCGGTTCGCCAGGGAGCTGGTACAAAAGAATATATAATTTGGAAGCATATTCTTACATTTTTGAATTTCAGTCAAAAATATGAATTAAATTAAATTAGAAAATTGATAACATGCAAAAATATTGTAAATAAATAAAGTTCATAATACATTGAAAACGAAATAAGAACAAAAATGCACACTTCGTGCTTGCATGCAGCATTATTACTGTTACTGTAATTTATTATCATAAGTTGTCATAATATAATTTAATATATATTGAACAATATAATTGCAGAGTAAATGAATGCATAGAAAAAGGAAGGGACATCGATCCACAAATTGATGAAGGATCATGGTTAAGTTTAAAGGAGGCAAAATTGAGAGAGGTTTTACATTTCAAGCAATTATTGTTACATTCTTCAAAATGTTTCTTGAAGTCTTCTTTCCCAATACGACCACTTCTGTATTGTAAACAAGGTTTCGGGAAACCAGCCCCATGCCACTTCTCTGTGGAGGCCTGCGGAAAATATTGGCATGAGAGTTGACGGTCGCCGTGTGGTGGCGCCAGCTATGCAGTTGGCCTAGAATTCAAATAATGCATGGCGAAAGTGTTAAAAAAGAAAAGTTTTTTAAATAAAAATCATTTTCTGATAGTTCTGGGTAGAAGATAATGATCTTTAAGACTTTTTCAATCTTTTGAGTTGAAAATAATTTTCAAAAATTGTAAAATTTACTGCTTTTAGACGTAAATCCCAATGCATTCCTACTAACTACAACAAATTATTATTCATGCGCAATTAAATCAGACATATAATTATTGTGTAATTTTTAAATATCCGAAAAGAAAATAGTCTACATTTTTTAATATTTTTTATTATATTATATAATATATAATATAATATTTACTTTATTTATTTATTAATTTAAATTCATTTCGGATTTTCAAATATTTTAATAAACAAATTATGTATTTTAATCAACTTCTTAGAGAGAGGGTAGGTAAAATTATTAAAATAATACCTAAGTTATAGAATGAAACCTTTTTTTATACATACATAAGTTTTTAGTGAAAGTTAAGTATTAAACATATATATGCTTTCACCGCAGCAACAAATTAATAACAATTTTTTAACAGAAAATAATCAATTTTATATATGTATAACTATATATAAATTTCTTATACCTCTTAGTATTTGTATACAAGTATTTTCTTTCTAAATAATTTGTATCTAGTATATAAAATATTAAATATTTTAACAGATTTTATTAAATGTCTTAAATAAGTTCTTCTAAGCATCTTTCAAAATGATTCGGATTCTTCCCAAAATTTCGTTTAAATCCTGCAAAATTAAAAATATTTCCTTAAAATCTTCGAAATTCATTTTTGACAATTTTATAAATATTTTTGAATCTTTTTAAATATTCTCTTGAAATTAATTTTTCAAAATAAAGTCATTTTTAATTTTCCTAGGAATCTTATGAAAATGTTTTTTATTATTCTGAAGCCTTTTACAATTCTTAAAAATCTTCTACATTTTTTGTTCGAAACCTGCACAAATCTATATTTTGTTTTCAGTTTAAGCCGTGGGCTATTTGCACCGAAATTACGGTACGAATAGCCAAATTTTGTCAGTGTACGTACACACTTTGTTTAAATTATTCGAAATCATTTCAAATTTTAAATTGAAACTAAATTCAACTTACTTGCATTTTTTCTAGAAATAATAATAATAGGTCTTCAATATTTATTACACATCAAAATTCAACAATTTTACTTGCAAATTAAATTTTTTGAAATAGAACAATTAAAATTGTGACTTTCAAAGTTTAGTTTTTTTGTTTAATTTTGAATATTTGATTTACAATTACTGATTTTAAATGAACAGTCAAAAAATTCTAAATATTAAGCAAAACTGTTATTTTCCCTAATTAAAAAATTTCTAATTTTAAAATTTCAAATTTTAGACTAAAACAATATTTTTAAATTTAATAAAAAGACTTTAAGTATGGATATATTGTTTTGAAGTTATTTTAGAATTTTAAATAATTCATAAAGTTTCAATCATGCGTTTCGATTTGTTTAACTACTAAGACTTTCCAATTTGAACAGTTTAATCTCACGTTAATTCTGGAAATTCTTAAATTTTGAACTGATTTCGAATCGTCTTGTAAAATTAATTATTATTCACTTGCTAATCCTTAATGCACAGTTCAATTTTAAAAATCATTATAATTTATATTCACAGTTGATCAACTAGAAAGATTTTTAATCCAAAATTTTCGATTTCAAATGCTTCTATAATTCAAAAATTTAAATCTAAAATAGAACATTTTCAAGTGAAAGATTTTTGAATTACGCATTGTAAACTGAATGATATCATAAGTGAAACAATAACAATTCAACTAATTATTTAAAAAACTGTTAAAATCAAACTTGGACCGATTTTTTTTCTAAATATTTAAAAAAAACCATGTGAAAAATAAATTCACTGTCATTTGCCGGTTTTTCCCGGTCTCATGAAATTCCCGGCCATTTCCCGGTCTCACAAAATTCCCGGTAATTTCCCGGTTCAGCTGTCACCCAGAAAATATATTAAGATATCAGTTTTTTATAATCTAATGTACAAAAACCTTTTCTCGGATGATATCTCCTGGGTTGAAGTGCAACGAACAAACTGCATCACCAGGCTTCAGTTTGACATCATCCCTTAAAATAGCTATTTGCCATTGTTTAATAATATTTGGATCATTTGGCACTTTGAAAAATTGTATTTTGTTATCTTTGCCCTGCTCCCAATTACTTTTGTATCCTGATTTACAGTCAAACCAAACGCACTTCGCCATTTTTTATTTAAAATTTTAACACTGGGGGTATTTTGGAGCATCGGTTAATAAATGCAGATTTTTACATCTGCAAGCAGTTTTTCTCAGATTTCTTTCGCTTAGAAGATGACAAATGTCCCAAAGATTACTTAAAACACTTAAAGGTTATTTGACACTGTCAGTAATGTACTTTTAATGTGTTATTAAATTAAATTTTATTATTTTGCCATGCATTTGCAACGAACATAGGCCAACTGCATAGCTGGCGCCACCACACGGCCACCGTCAACACATTGTACATTTTCAACTCAGAGTTCCAGGGGGCTGCGGGAAACGTATGAAGTAGAAGAGGTTATGTTCCTTGTATGCTTTGGTACGACTATCACATTTACATGAGCCGCACATACAACGCATACACGCTCCTTACTTTCTTTTTCATTGAAATTCACTTACACTCTGAAATTTTTATTCGATAACTTGTCACAATTATTTAAAAATTAAAGAAAATTGTTTTCACTGTGTTCAATGAGCAAAAATGATCGCAACAACTGGGTACAACAGAAAGTACAGTGCACATGCGCAATAAAATTTCCGATAGGTAAAATGGTCTATTCGCTCTAAGCTCGCAGGGGCGCTCAACCTCTTTTTAGGATATAATCTGACGGTCATGCAGTCTCATAAATGTGTTTGGTTGAGCTCCCTTTCAAGCTCAAGATGCAGTCCCATGAGGGCCGAAAACGGCGGCGTAAGGCAGAAATTCGTTAGAGTAAAAGAGACAAACAGATCTATTTGTCTTTTTTACTCTCATGAGTTTCCGTTTTACGCCGACGTTTTCTGTCCACATAGACCGGCACCTTCAGTGGGACTCTGATGCTGTTTCGAAGTCGAAAGTCGAACGGATCTCTCTATCCATCTCCACACGTTAGAAAAAGAGGCCCGTTCGATTTTCGACGTTCGACACGGTATCGGAGTCCCACTGCTTAGGTGGACTACCATGGCAGATGAAAGCGGAAACTCATAAGAGTGAAAGAGACAAATAGGTCTGTCCGTCTTTTTCACTTTCATTAGTTTCTGCCTTACGCCGACGTTTTCTACCCAGGGGTGCTATTCTTGAGTTCATGCGACGGTTTTTCGTATACGAAAATAGTCGAGTAGTATGAAATCGGTATTCTCGAGTCGTTCGTTCGGTTTCGTATACGAAAATTTTCGAATACTTTGCAACGAGTGGGTTAGAGGCATTCGAAACTGAAAGTCGTATGCGAAAGTAGTAAAATCTGTGAAAGTGGGAAGCATCATGGTGGCAGGTGGAGAAAGATATGAGGAATAGCATAACCTAATAAAACTTATAGAATTCTGCTGTCATGTAATCATGACGTTGCGAGACATAATTAACGTAAACGTTATTGAGCTGTTAGATGATGCAGCAAGACATGCATATAATAGAATGGGAATTCATAAACGTGATGATCCTTTTGAGTTATCTGTATAAATATGATAAATATGTCATGTCCTGGCAAAAGTATCGGATAGGAATTCCTTCTGAACCAATCCGAATCATTCCGGAATTTGTATTCGAACCAATCCGAAAAAATTTCTACATTTCGTTCGATTCAAATCGTTTAAAAATTAATCCGACTCAATTCGGGTCAATTCGAACTCCAAAACGAACTAAAGTTTCAATCCAAATGAATCCGTATCAATCTGCACTCGGATTTATATCCACTGAATTTCCAATCCGAATGAATCCGAGTTCGGATTGAATTGGATTCATTCGGATAGATAATCGTTTTAGGTCAATCCGAGTTCGGATGCATTCGGATTGAAAATTTAGTTCGGATTTATTCGGATTGAGTCGGATTAATTTTTGACCGATTTGGATCGAACGAAATGTAGACATTTTTTCGGCTTGGTTCGAATTAACTCAGATTGGTTCGGATACAGATTCTGGAATGATTCGGATTGGTTCGGAAGGAATTCCTATCTGATACTTTCGCCAGGGTGAAAATCACGGAGTAATAATAAGGAGACCTTTCTCCATATATGCGTTTTGACGGTACAAACTGTACATTTATTGCCTTCCCTCAGCCGTCTAAAATATTGGCGCACTGCGCTTTACAATCTCTTTTTCTCTCGTGAAAAAAGAGATAGTATATCGCAGTGCGCATGCGCCACTACTTGAATTATGGTACAGATACCGCAGTCAAAACTCGAGGCGCTTTGTACAGCATGATCGGTCTCCTTATTATCACTCCGTGGTGAAAACACAAGCTGCACATTTCACATGTGCGATCATCACTACAAATAACTGCAAATGTTTAAATGCCTTGAACTTTAGAATGCACGGCAAAATGATATAATCAAAGATATTGGTCGCACTGCACTTCGCATACAACTTCGCCTTCGAAAGAACTTCGAGTGGCGTTCAAGAATACCAACCGCACTCGACAATTTTTCGTATACGAAAATACCGCTCGAAACTTTTCGCATGCGAAAAAAAGTCGAGTGAACTCAAGAATAGCACCCCAGATGTAGAGTTCCTCTAGGGAGAGTTGTGCCACCCAGTGCTCCCAATCATGATCTAAGAATACACGGTCTAGCCACGCGCAACTAAAAAGAAGTTAACCAATAGGAAGAATTCAGCCACCGGCGGCCATATTGTATAAGTTAGCGCGCGAGAATGTAGTATATTTGAAGGGACGTAAATGTCATGAGAGGAGATTTCAAGTAAAAGATAAAGTAATTGTACAATTTACAAATCAATTAAATTAGTTTGAAAATAATCTAATAGTTAATATAAAATATTAAAAAATATATAACTTATTATCCTTGTAATGTAGAAGAAATATGGATAACATAACCTCTCAATGCACATGAAAAATTGTACCTTTTAACGCAAATAAAATCAAGTACCTTTGTCTGAAAAGAAAAAAGAAGTTTGTTTTGGGTCTCAAAGCACAAATAAATAAATGCAAAATATCGATATCATAGTCTGTATTATGATAATATCAGTATTTATAATTTGTATATACATGCACGTAAATGTTAAAAAAAACCTCTCACTGTACACAGATAAACATATTCACACCTTATATTCGTATGAAATAATGAATTTACAATATATAATAAATAAATAAAGATACAAGTTTTGCAACGTATAATTTAAAATGATATAAGCATATGACACGAAATTCTACAGTTGTAATTTCATGAAGTAGTATACCATTAAGCCATTTCCCTTTCAGGGTAGGCGTGACACTACCCGATTCGGGTAGTGTTTCAGCGTGGCATGGCCGTGAAGGATATTTCAAATATCGCAATTATAGGAATGATTATAGAAAAAATTATAGGAATATTTATAGAAAAAATTATATAAATAATTATCGAAAAAAGTATAGGAAAATAATTCTAGACATGGATAACTTAAAAATATTGAAATAATTATCGCCAAAAATAGAAGAAAGTATAAATGAAGAATGTATTCTGAACAATTCACACAAAAGTACATAAAGAATTGACATATTGAAAGAAGTTTTGTCAATTGTTCATGTAATACTGTGTAAGTATTTCAAAATAAATCATTAATTTATACATCCACATTTTGAACTAATTATTTCAATATCTTTATATCATTCATTCCTGTAATTATTTCCCTATAATTTTTCCTAAGATTTTTTCTATAATCATTCCTGAAACTTTTCCTATAATAGCGAAAAATTATAGGAAATTCATTATATGAAAATCATCATAGGCTTATGCGTCATGATTTTCCGATCATACTTAAGGGTTATGCTATTTCACGTTAAAACTGTATCAATTGTGTGAGTATTACAATGTTTGCAGTTGACACCAATTCACAAAGCAGACTTCACGATAAGAAGAAGATTCGTCTTTTTGGTTCAAAATTCAACTAGTTTACTTAAAGATTCACTATTCCAGTTGAAAATTCATCTTTTTTGTTGAAAAATTATATTATACTTGAAAATTTATATCTTTGTTCCAAAGTGCAATTACTTTTTGGAACATTTTTTTTTGTCAACTATTCCTTTTTTGGTTGAAGTATGATATTTTTAATAGGGAAATTGTTTTCGTAGATGCAAATTTATATTCTTGGTTTAAAATTCCATTATTTAAGTTGGAGATTCATAATTTTAGTA
>CAKNYM010044554.1:0-19535 GCA_932195095.1 Andricus curvator | reverse complement strand
AGAGATATAATCCACGGAAAATATGTAAAAAAATTAGACATATATACATGCAATCTGGAAATTGACTTAGTAGGTTATGTTTACAATTACAGCTACTTCGTACACTTATCAATATGTATAATACAACTTTATAATACACCAAAATATTTATATTTGCCGGATGGCCACGTTATATTCACTTTAGTAGTCTCACTTTCAAACGTGTATTTTCGATAAAAACTGCACTCCAATTTACGCAAAGTTGATCTTAACGCGTTGCACTTGCACAAACGGATAGCGTCAGCAGTGTCCGCTTCTTTCACGTCATTTGAATATTGAGAATTTTCGCAGGTATTGACATTGATTTACAATATAGCCATAATTCATGATTTCGAATCTTTTGAGTGAAGACCGAGACGCTAACGGTTGCTATGGTAACAAAATGGCGGCCGGTGGCTGAACGCGCGAGTGGGGACGAAACTGGGACCGCTTAAGGCTAGACCGCTTATTTAAAATGTTTAAAATATGCAAATTAATTGTTTTAAACCAATAATAATTAGAAAATGCATCAAAATACAGTTTTTATTGCAAAATATACTTTCGCAGTCATAAATATACTAATTATTTGATTTCACTGCTGAAAACACATTATTCCTTCGGACATCGAAGAAAGACAAATTTTTTCTCATAATTAGTTGCAACAGAATAATGTGTTTTCAGCAGTGAAATCAAATTATTATTATATCTATGACTGCGAAAGTTTATTTCGCAATGAAAAATGTATTCTATGCATTTTCTAATTATTATTTGTTTAAAACAAATAATTTGCATATTTTGAACATTTTAAATAAGCGCGCGCTATGCAGCCAATCAGAATTTCGGCGCGACGCATGCGCAGTGCGGTTGGGGAGCAAGATTGGGAACGCTGGTGCCACCGCTTACTCTGCTTCTGATTGGTGCCGCGAAAGCGGAATCGGATGTTTTGAAATTGGCGCGACTTTCAAGTTAAATTTATTGTTTAGTCACTGATTAAATAGTAAATAATAGTTTCCCACATGTTACAGTCAAAATGTACCTGCAATCGTGAAAAAATAAGATGCATTTCCGACTTTTATTACATTATTTTTCGAAAATTAAAATCTTACCTCATAAGCAGCTGATTTCGAGTGAGGTATCCAATAATCTCGATTAATACTCTCCATCTATAATTGCTTAAGCTTAGGATCGTTTGGGATTTGTCTTAAGTAAAAACCTTGGCCAGAACTATTACGGTATTTCCGATTCCGGTTTCGCGTCGGCTAGTGGAGGGGGTAACGTGACACAACTCTCCCTAGAGGAACTCTACCCAGATGGGACTGCACCTTTATGGTGGACTACCATGACAGATGAAAGCAGAAACTCATGAGAGTGAAAGAGATGGTAGATCTGTCCATCTCTTTCACTCTCATTAGTTTTTGCTTCACGCCGACGTTTTCAGCCCACATGGGACTGCACCATGAGCATGATCCAACCCACTGAGGGCGCTTTAACACGATTGCAGATACAGAGGGTCCAGAGACAGTGTGGCAACCTAGTGTCATTTTTGCTGATTGGCTCAGTTTTCTCATACATATTTTGGTATATCTAGATATACTACACTATAGAAAACCTAGACGTAAACTGGTGGCATCCTTTCGCAAAATGGCGACATCCGGCTAGGTTGCCACACTGTCTCTGGACCCTCTGTAATTGCAAATCAACAGATTGCATGCAGAAAGTCCACAAGAATGAGAGATGGAGAACAGCCTATCTCTCTCACTCTTGTAAATTTTCTGCATACAATGCTGATCTGCAATCGTGTGAAAGCGCCCGCATGGTCTAGCCGACGCCAACGATATAGAAATCAATGATAGATGGGATATGTCTAGTGATGGGCACTGCTCGGCCTGACCGTAGAGGGAAGATAGGTATAGAGGCGACAATGCAGCGGGCAGCTTGAAGCACGCTAAGGGGAGCGAGACGGCAGGGGAAGGCTTAGTTATGTTTAGTTTGGGAACCAGCAACGCGCGGCGCTAGTGCCACGAACCAGTGCTTTTATGTTTAACGTGTGAGAGTGGGGTAGGTGAAGAGAGTGTGCCGTGTACATGAGTTGAACTGCAAAAAAATTAGAACCCTTATACCTGGACTGGTCTTTCCGAACTATATTCTGGCTATTCACTTTCTTCCAATATTTTCGTGAATGGAAATATCCACCGATACGTTTTTCATTGGAAATTTTGTATTTTAATATTTAAAGTTAAAATTGAAAAACAAAAGAATTTTTTTTTCGAACGACCCCATTAGAAATTTTTTGATTCTCCTAGACGGATAATTCTTTTCTTAGAATGATTAATTACAATAGTCATTATTATTACAATATGTGAGTATTTATTGAATATTATTTGCTTTTAAATTGTAACCATAACAAACACGTGAACTTATTAATAAATTCACAAATAAAAATGTACAAATAATTCTTAAAGACTTAATTTCCGATTTTTCGTGAAAAAAACCAAGCACAGTATTTTCGGAGAAACTGGCGGTGTTTTTTTGCTTTTGCCAAGTGACAAAAGTACATACAAAATACACAACTCGAGACTTTTCAGGAAATTGATTTTAGGTTAGGGACGACAGTCGGAAAATAGAATGAAGTTGGCTGCGCACGATGCACGAGTACACCCGAGGCAGCACGAACCCACCCGAAATAACATTTACTTTTGTCACTGTGCCTTACTTTTATTACTGTCCATATACTTTTTCCACTGCACTTGTCTACTTTTGTCACTGTTTCTCGGAAAGGTCGGCACTGCGCTAAAAGTATAACAATAACAAAATCCTATATAATATTAAATAACGAACTAATAAACAAGAAATACATTTCTTCTCTTACTTCTCGAGTAAAATATGATATACAATATACTTGAGAGTTTCAACTTTTATTATTATTTGTATAATTTGGACGTATTTATTCGACAAAATTGATATTTATTAAGCTACACGTAGAAAGAAGAATATTCTCCAATAGTGTGGGCTCTTGCAATTCTTTCATTGTTAATGTAAGGGGAAAAGTTAGACAGAGTAGTATAATGCCCCATTACTGGATTTTCCGATTAATAATTATTGTGACGTAATTAATTTCTTCACGTAATATATACAGGGCTCCTGAGTAGAAAAATATATATTTTTACCAAAACAACAAAAAATCATATTTCCTATACTTTTACCAATACGGTAACAAAAGTTTCAATTGTTATGTAAAAAATGGTTGCTTTGTCCAAATTTTTGATTTAAAAAAAGTTCATAACTGAAAAGGGAGAGAATATTCTTATTTCTTAAGACTGCACGATATAACGATCTGCTTTATAAATATTTGATTGTTTCCATATAATTTATACGTGAAAAGTATTGAAAATAACGCACATTCCATTTTCATACCTGCAAAGTTCTGAAATTGTTACAGAGATTTATATGAAAGGAAAATTTTTTAACAACCCTCCCGTTTATTTGTAATCCAAAATTTACTATTGCAGAGTGGCAAGGGAGGTTTGAAGCACCCTACATATAGAAAGGCCAATTGCAGTGTATCAACATGACCACTAAAAACAATAACTTTCCGTCTAAAAAACTCTCGTCATACTAGTCCCGGCATCCGGTAATTTTTCACCGCGTTCGTTTTCTATAGCGTTTCAATGAGAATTTCAATGGGATGGGGATTTAAAATTTTCCAAACATGACTACGACGCTTCCCGATAATATTTTGGAACAATTTTCCACAAATTGTGCTTTCGTAGACTGCTTTCGTAAACTTTGGAAAATTCTGAAAAAGTTAAAAAAAAAAGAAAAAAACTTCTTTTAAGCGCAGAATTGTATGTCTCCAAAGAACCCCGATTTTTTCAAAAACAAGGTTAAAAAACCCAATTCTGAAGTTAATATTTGTACTTTAAAACCTTTCAATTCTACGAAAAAATATTCTCCATTTTAATTAAAGTGTACGCAATTTGGAGTAATTAAAAAAAAAACAATGACCGAACCTCAATGTGTCATAAGTTATGGCCTCCCAAACTTGACCACTTTTGACGTATTCTTCAGAGCAAATTACCCATGTTCAGTTTTTTTCAAAATACTTCTTTTGTGGGTGAATTTATGTTATTAATGGCAGATAAAAAAATTTCATGTAGGAAATTATGTGTAGATGTAAAAAAAACAATCTTCCAGCCTTCATAGGTCAAGAGTTAGGAATATCCTACGGAAACGGTAACGGCATTAACAACATAAGTAACAAACCGTTCCAGGTGAAAATAAATTTTTTCGTACAAGATGCCTGGACTATATTCAAATTTTTACATATGACGGAATTTTTTTAAACGTCGTTTATTTTCGGCATCTTCTGCATTTTCCTGCTGCCTTTTGCCTCTTTTTTCTCTTTTAGGAGCGTCAATAGAGTCAATAGAGTTAAAATTTCAAAAACTTGGCAGAGTACAACTTAATTGGCACAGTTAATTGAATTTGCGAAGTAATTACAAAGTAAAATTGGATTAAAAATAGCACTGTAAAAGTATAAGGAATTTATTCTTGCGAAAGTATATTTAAAAAATTTCAATTTGAAAGCTCCTAGTCACCAAGAAACTTTATCTACGTTTCTGTAGTGGAGAAAGACTTGCAATTCCAATAATTTTTTAGAACCAAGAAGTTTTAATTTGCTTCTTTTTAATCAATATATGTCCTGCTTACAAAATTGTATATCTACATTTTTCAATACTCTATTTTTCCAATTGAAAAAATCAAATGATCTAGAAAAGAGGCGATTACTGACTCAGAATTGAATATGTATAAAATGCTACCATAGGGAAATTTTAAATGATTATTTTCATTTATTTCTTCTACCTGAGAGATATATACTATATATAGCTACACATTTGAACATTCATTTTTAATGAAATGCATATTTGGCAAATATTCAAAATCGACGAGATTATTAGCAGCAGTTCTTGATTACGGTGAAAAACTGGCAAGTAACAATTTCTTTCACTTGTCACGCTTATCCTGTCTTCTGACTCACATACACCACACACATTCTTGGCCCATTCCACTCACACACATTAAGCATCCTTTCTATCGGTGAAGCACATCTACCGTTGCAGAGGGGTAAAGGGAAGGGTTCCGTGGCTGGTTCATGTTACTAGCGCCTCGCATCGCTGGTTCCCGAACTAAGCCTACTTCCGACGTCTCATTCCCCGCGCCCATCTTCTAAGCTTGGTGGGCATTGTCGCCTCTATACCTATCTTCCCTCTACGGCCTGACTGTGGTAATACCTGACCTGACCGGTAATGTCCGGTCATGACGGTAAATGTTGGTAAAACGCGGCCAGACCCAAATATCTCCAACAGGATAGTTTTTTTTATAGAAAAAAGTGGTTTAGTTGTTTGGACATCCCCTATGCTAAACTTGTACAAAAAGTTTTTCGGTTCTAAATGTTCCAGTTATTCTCAAAGTTATAAAAATGCGAAAAAGCTGAGCATAGCAGACGACACTTTTGACAGTTTCGCGCGAGTTTCGAG
The DNA here is from genome assembly GCA_932195095.1 of Andricus curvator. Lineage (NCBI taxonomy): Eukaryota > Metazoa > Arthropoda > Insecta > Hymenoptera > Cynipidae > Andricus > Andricus curvator. The sequence goes on along the minus strand of CAKNYM010044554.1, from coordinate 13,980 downwards.
GGGAATTTGAAAATTACACTTTACAAATTGACAAATTACATTGAAAATCTGTTGCATTTATTATGTAATATTTTTAAAATAATATTTAGTAGTGTCCTAAGTTATTTTGAATATCATTTCAATAAATATGACACTTATACATTAGGTTAAGTACTGTGTATCGTATAGGTTATATTCCCTGAATGAAAATACTGTTTTTTTGTCTTTAAATAACATAAAATTGATAAATAATTATTATGAATTTAGAGTTATGAGTAATTTATGTGAATAATGTATTATTTGTTATTATTTGTATTGTCATTGTTACCATTTTTAATTATAATAATTGCCTTATTGAATTTCGTCACATATAAATAATAACAAATAATAAATTATTTACACAAATTACTCATAAATCTAAATTCATAATAATTAGATATCAATGTTATTTTATTTAGAGACAAAAAACAATATTTTCATTTAGGGAATATAACCTATACGATACAAAGTACTTAACTTAATATTTAAGTGTCATATTTATTGAAATGATATTCAAAATAACTTAGCATACTACTAAATATTATTTTAAAAATATTGCTCAGTAAATGCAACAGATTTTCAATGTAATTTGTAAATTTGTAAAGTGTCATTTTCAAATTCTCCTCGAAACTCGCGCGAAACTGTCAAAAATGTCGTCTGCTATGCTCAGCTTTTTCGAATTTTTATTCCTTTGAGAATAACTGGAACATTTAGAACCGAAAAACTTTTTGTACAAGTTTAGTATAGGGTATGTCCTAACAACTAAATCACTTTTCTCTATAAAAAAACCATTTCTGGTGGAAATATTTGGGTCTGACCGCGCTTTACCAACATTTACCGTCATGACCGGTCAGGATTGGTCATGACCAGGGATGTGCAGTTACGCGTAACTGGAGGTTTTTGACGTAAAATACCTAAGTGAAGTATTTTACGTCAAAAACAGGTAAAATACCTAGTAAATTACGTGCCAAGATGGCGGACCTGTAGAACTGTGCATAATCTCACTTTTTTGGATTTCTGGTATCGGCATTCGTAAGGGGTTGTTTTTAATGCCTATATTGTTAATTAAAAAATAATAATGTCAACCAGGGATGTGCAGTTACGCGTAACTGGAAGTTTTTTACGTGTAATACCTAAAGGAGTTATTTGACGTAAAATACCTCGAATGTGTAAAATACATGTAGAAAACCTCTGATTGGCTGTCTGATTCAAGTTTTCAATTTCCCGCCTCAGAGGTGGCGCCCTCGTATATAGAACAAGACGTAATTTACATCATGTAGAAAACTGATGACGTAAAATACCAGGTAAATTACCGTAGAAAACCAAGTAAATTACCACGAGTATTTTACTTACCCATCACTGGTCATGACTGTGAAATACCGAGCAGCGCCCATCACTAGATATGTCTCTTCTTAACCTATAGCATTTTTTTAGTTCTTGGAACTTATTATAGGTTCGCTAGTGAGGTGCCGCATCTAGACTGATGGTGGATTCCCATGGCAGATGAAAGCAGAAACTCATTAGAGTGAAAGAGACGGATAGATCTATTTGTCTCTTTCACTCTCATTAGTTTCTGCTTTCATCTGCCATGAGAGTCCACCATAAGGGTACCTTTTCACGGACCTCGATTTTTAATTATTCCTTGAATTAATATTTCAACTAGGGTTCCAATCTAGATTCTTGGCCAATCAGATTTGCCATTAACCAACGTGGTAAATAGGAATGAATCCTATGTGAAATATAAATTCCACGATTAATTCAAAATCCATGGTCCGTGAAAAGGTGCCCTTATGTCTTTGATCGCGCTTGTGAATTTTGTGAAAATCGTTGAACAAACTGACGTTTGGCGGCGTTTATGAGCATTCTTTGTCTTTTAATTTTGCTTCTACTTTCAAATGCGATAGAGAAAATAGAAAAAGAGAGAAAAGTTTTGATTATTCAAAAAAAACCTCGTTTTAATTTTTATTTAAATTTAATAATGTGAATTATTATTCAGTGATGAAAAATTAATATTAAAATGATCGAAAAATAATGTGATATATGGTTTTTTAAGGTTCCGTTCGTTCTGATTAGAGGCGGACTGGGCCACTGGGAAAATGCCCGATCATGCAATAGATGATGCTATTTCGGAGCCCTTTTTCTCAAAGGCCCGGGAGCCCTTTGAACCCCCAGTCCGCCCCTGATTCTGATAATTAAACCTGGTATTCCAGGTGTTGAAAACACATCTTCCTCGGGGATGTAGGGTTAAGAACTGAAATTTGAGATACTCAGATGGTTTTTCAAAGGTCTTATTATTCTAATGTTATATAACTTATATATAACTTATTGTTATATACAGAGTGTCCCAGACTCAAGTGTCAGGACTTATACAGGGTGTCCCAGACTCAAGCGTCCGGACTTATATAGGGCTGTGTTCGAGAATTGACTGGCACCACTAGTACTGCCAGTAGTATTTTAGGCGTTCGGAAACCGCTGACAGTGCCATTGCTGACAACTGTACTACGAAGTTGTGCGCTGGCAGAGATGCGCTGGTTTTATCTTTCTTCGTAAAATATGACGGTAAAACAGTAGAAAGATTTTTTTAGGTTAGAAAAGTTTGACATGTATCGCTTCATAAACACCGCACTTCCGAATGTAATAGTAAATAGCGCATATCTAGGCACACCGAAAATACATATTTGGAAGAAATAATGAAAAATTAAGAATGGCAGAAGCACTGATATTATGTTAATAAATAAACTGAACTGTGAGAATAATACTCTCAAAAAGATAATTATGTTTATATTTGTTAAATATTATAATTTCTAATAAGTTCACGCTTTTCTATGACTGATAGAATTTTTTCAGATCTGAAGCTTGAGACAGGTTTTTTGTACATAGTATTTTTCAAAAATGTTAAAAAACGTTTTCTTGAAAATCGAATTTTTAATTTAAAAAAAAAACTAAACATTAATTTCGAGATAAGCCATGCTGAAAAAGAGTTTCTTTAATAAATATTCGTTTAAATTAAAATAATTAAACATTTATACCGTAAAAAAAAATTTTTTTTTTGTGTAAAGTTTTCAATAATTACAGTTTAAATTTAAAATAACAATGAAAAAAATATATTACTGGATAAAAAATTTTGGTTGAAAATGTACATAGTATTTTTTTGAAGTTATAAACGCGCACGTGTTTGTACATTAATTTTTTTATACAATTTTTGTAGAATTATTTTTATTTAAAATTCAAACACTAATTTTAAAAAACTCTAAATATTAAACAAAAATGTCTTTGATAAAAATATTTTATTATCGTATTTTTGATAAATAAATAATATTTATTAGGAAACAATTTTTTAATTATGTAATTTCTGTAATTTTATAATCATGGAATATTCTAGTTCGGATATTTTATAATTCGGCAATTTTATTATTTGGGAATTTTTAAATTCGGTAATATTATGAACTGTTCCGGAATTTTATTATTTTTTTTTAAATTTTATTATTGGGGAGTTTTGCAGAGTCGGGAATTTTATTTTTCGGGATATTTTAGTCGTCCCTAGAAGGACAGAAAATTTGCTGTATTTATCATTTCGTCACGGGGATCTTGTCGATTTTTTCCTACAGTATTTATGTAAAAAAGAAATTTCATTATATGAAAATTTTTGAAATCACAAGTTATAAAGATAATCTCATTAAGTACAAAAATTAAAAAAATCACTATATATCCAATTTTCCTGGGTCACTCGTAAACGGGGGTGAATTTAATAGGAATTATCTCTCAGGAAATAAGTTAATAAAATCGAAAAAAAAATTGGGTAGACTTTCTTAACCTCTAGGTATGTAAAAAAAATGTAAACTTCCGAAAATTGAAAAATCCTGCAAACAATAAATTTTTTGTTTATGCGCGGATAATCAAGCTGTATGCTGTAGTACATCTTTGCTGTATGTCTTTCGATTCCGAACCCATTATACTCTTTTAGGATTCCAATATAATTTACAAAAGACTAATATTGTAAACTTTTTTAATTCTTAAGGTTTCAATTTGAGAACTTGAATTTTAACGTTAAAATTCAATTTGACAACTTGAACTTTAACGTTAAAATTTGCCTCATTTTCAGAACGCGGGCTTATTGTTTGGATTTTCACAATTTTCGTTTAAGTTATAGGTAAGGTAAAAAGAAAAAATTTTGGGATTCGAAATTGCTACAACGCGAAAAAGTCAAAAGTTTAAATTTAAACGTTAAAAATGTGGAAATACACCATTTTTAATGCATTATTGCAAGCCAGCGAGTCACTTTCTTACTTTTAGTCGCTTTTTTTGAAAGTCGATCCTCTGCTTTCAGTTTCCTTTGCGAAATATATCTTGAATTCGACGCATTTTAAATTCAATGTTTTCAGCTGCATTTAGATTGAAGTATACAAATGGTTTTGGTTTAAAATATAAATTAATTACAATATTTTTTTATTTTTCACAATTGTAATTTTAACCTTTAAACTTGAATAATTGTAGGTCGCAAACATGAAAAAGTAGACTAATTTCAAATTTATAGCGTTTCTATTATATATTGAACCGTTTAGGCCTCTGAAATTTTGTTAAGCTTTTTAAAACTTGTTCGAAAACTTTTTTTAACACTTTTTTGTCTATAAGAAACAAAATTCTTGTGGCATAATAGGCTTTATAGCTTGAGCGCCAGGGGGGCTCTCCATGGGCTTCCCGTCCGTTTTTAAAACTAAAAAAGAACAACATTCTTCCATATAATAACTGTTTTAGATTAGAAAGAAGTAAAAAGAAGAAAAATTATAAAATCTGATTTTTTTATTTTGATTGTGATTTCTCAATAAAAGAAAGTGCTATTTAGTCTACAAAACAGCTGCAAAAATAGGAATTTTACTGAAGAAATTGCTAAATATTTGTTTTGTATAAGGTCAAAAAATAAAAAATGTATGCACCTGGAATTTCAAAAAGAAAGGTGTTTTGTATGTTATGATGTTCGTCAAAGGGCTAATCGCAATTTCAAAAATATTTAAAGCCTTAATAGTTGAGACATTTTAAATTTGTTGTATTCAGTATATTCAATAATTTGAAATTTAGAGCTATTTAAATATGCAAGAATTTTTAAATTGAAAGTGTTTGATAATTTTAGATTGAAACATTTCAAATTATTTAGTTACAAATTGAAATCGTTTGGAGTTTCAAGATTAGAAAGGAACGTCTTTTAATACTTGAATAATTATTTTAGAACGACTAAAATAGTATAACTTCAGAGAAATTTGAAAGTAGGACTAATGAAAATTAGGAGTGCTTGAAAGAACTGAACAAATGTTTAGTTTTAAAGCTCTCTAAAAGTGTGCTTTTCAAGGTTTATTTATTTTTTAATAATTTGGCACCCCCAAAAATTATTTTTGTGAGAAAATAACACCTGATTTTTGTCAAAATTAAAAAATATATATTTAATGTTCGCTCAAGGTCAATTTTGTTCAAAGTGCTTGTTTCTGAATAAATTGACTCTATTATTGTTTCTGAATAAATTGACTCTATTATTGTTTCTGATTTCGTTCTGTCACTCATGGATTGTGTTTTTCATAGGAAACATTGAAATCTGTTCTTTGTTTCACGTTTATAAAATAATAATTAAAGGTCACTCAAGGTAATTTTCTGTACAAAATATTGATCTATAAAGAATATTTGTCAAACTATAGAACGGATTCCTTCGCCCAAAGATACAAAACTAAATTGGACTATAGTAAAAACAACTGGAAAAAATGCGATGTAATCCAAATTTTATAAAGGAAATTAACCTTGGTCGACCTATAAATATTCATTTTATTCCTCGAAAGATTGAAAAAAATCTCTTCGAAACGCTTTTATTACAACAATTTTACTAAAGAAGAATATTGTTTATAAAAATAATAATAGTATAATTTTTATATACATTTCTTAAGATAAAAAATTATCAACGAGATTTGTAGAAAATCTTTCAAGGAATAAAATGATTGTCCCGGAAGTTAGAACCGAAAAATTAATATTTAAAAAAAATTAAAGTTGTGCTAAATTGAGTTAGACTCGCGACCGGGAGAAATCAGGAAATGAAAGTGAATTTATTTTTTGTCCGGCAAATAAAAAAACTTTTTAAATGTATCAGCTGTAAATATAAATTAAATAATGCTTTTAAAAACTGAAATGTATAGTTTGAGTATTAAAAATGGAAGAGTAATTGATTTTACAAGACGATTCTGGATCTGTTCAAAATTATATAATTTACATATTTTAACCTTAAAATTTGAACTAATTCAATTCGAAAACCTCAGTAGTTACGCAAATGTAAACGGCCGATTCAGTCTCCATAAACAATGTTCAATATAAAAATCACTTCAAATTAATATATTCATAAATAAACGCCTTTATTCAATTTAAAAATCTCATTCAAGTATTGTTTCAGTATAAAATATTCAATTTTTAACACATTCAATTTGGAATTTTTAAATTCACAAAAAAAATAGAACAACTTTCAATATTAAAGAATTCGAAACTGAATTGTCACAATTTCAGAGTGATAAATTTAAACTTTGAATGTTACAATTATAATTTTTTCATTTGTAATTTGAAAGTAAACGTATTGATTTTTGATTGGCAAATAACAGTTGAACAATGATTAATTTAGAAAAAATTCAAATAAGTTGGAGGTTTTCTAATGTTTCGAACAAAATCAGTACCGGCCCCCAAAATTTCTTTCGCCGGCCCTGAGGTCTGTGAAGTGTACCGAAAAGTGCGGGTCCGTTTCAAATTATAAAATATAAAGTATGCACTTGTCATATTGCATTATTTAAAAAAGTTAGGTATTTATTTGATATTTGAATCAAGATGTCCTAAAAAATAAAAAACTTCGCACCGTGTGGCAATTATTATTAATATATATTTTTTGAACAATTAATTTAGCAACTTGTGCTTTACTTATTACTACCTTTTGTATTTATGTTGAAGCCCTTTATAAATTAATTAATTCATTAATATAATATAATAACGAATTAATTATAACTATTTTCTGAAATTAAACCAAGCTTATTGCCACCATCTTGCTCCCAGTGATATTACACATGCTTTTAAATCCAGTAATTCCAGTAAAAATTACGTCACGCAAAATTACACGGAATCGCCATGATTGATGACGTTTTTCGGTCGACAGCCAATCGCAACGCTCCAAATAATAATTTTGTCTACGTTGGCATCACTGCAACAGTTCTCATCGCCCTCGCCATTCTCACAGCAGTAATTTTTATGACGTCACGCCAGTACATCCAGTACTCCCAGTCAATTCTCGAACACAGCCTTGGGCTAGTTTTTTTTGTCACCCGAAAAAAATATGTTTGAGGCTGATCCTATACTTATGGCTCATTTACACCGCTGTTGGAAAGACTCTTTTCCTATCACTCTAAAATGTGGCAATAGCATAAGCTTATGTCATTCTACAAACATTCCGAGGAAAATATCTGGAGAATTTCTAGAATGATATAAACTTAAGCTATTGGCATATGGTAGAGTGAGACATACGGCGTTTACGATATTAGTGCTCAGAGCGCGCTCTGAGCTCGAAGGGGAGCTCAACCAATGAAATTCATGAGACTGCATGGCCGTCAGATTATATCCTATAAAGAGGTTGAGCTCCCCTTTGAGCTCAGAGCGAGCTCAGAGTGAATTGTCGTAAACGCCCATAGAGAGTTTTCACAACAGAAGTATGAATGAGCCTTTACGCGACGTTATAGCAGCGGCGGACCGGGGGCTACGCGACGGCGATTTGTCAAGCTCAGCTTAGAGGGCAGCACCATGAGTGGAGATCAGGGTTGGTCAGTTACGTGTAACTCTGCAGTTTTTGACGTAAAATACGTTTTCCACGTAATACACGTCAAAACCCGTAGAAAACCCAGTAAGTTACGTTCCAAGATGGCGGAAATGCTAAATTGTGCATGCACTTAACCTTACTTTCCAAATTGATTTTATTTTATGAATTAAATCATTCATTTTAAAAATATTACTTAGTGAATGCAACAGATTTTCAATGTAATTTGTAAAGTGTAATTTTCAAATTCCCCGCGACACTCGCGCGAAACTATCAAAAGTGTCGTCTGCTATGCTTAGCTTTTTGGAATTTTTATTACTTTGAGAGTAACTAGAACATTTAGAACCGAAAAACTTTTCGTGCAAGTTTAGCATAGGGTATGTCCTAACAACTAAACCTTTTTTCTCTATATAAAAAACCTTTTCTGGTGGAAATATTTGGGTCTGACCGCGTTTTACCAATATTTACCATCATGACTGGCCAGGATTGGTCATGACTGTGAAATACCGAGCAGCGCCCATCACTAAGGTCGCCAGTCCATGTGCCATCGACAAGAGTGTGTGCATAAACACCCAGGTAACAATGCATGCGGACGCACATGGACGCATGGCGTGCAAGCACGATGTGTCGGCGACAATGCAAGCACAGTGACAGCACGTTCTGAGGGTAATAAGTAATCCCGCATAGTGCCCGCACACGGTCTGCATGATATGCAGCACAGCGTGCGTCTATCGTGCTCGTCAGGTACTTAGGGCAAAATGTCGGCATATAGCGTGCGGTGAAGAGTGCGGCACAAAAAGCGCATTATTACTAAAAACATAATATAGCAGTTGTTTAAAAATAAAACTCTGATCAAATTCACTTCATGATCTAAATTTTTGTTATTTTCCAAGTTCGAACTCCGTGAAAAGGTACCCTAATGGTAGACTCCCATGACAGATGAAAGCAGTGGATGAAAGCAGAAACTCATGAGAGTGAAGGAGACGGATAGATATATTTGTCTCTTTCAGTCATGAATTTCTGGTTTCATCCATTGCTTTCATCTGCCATGGGAGTCCACGATAAGGGTGGCGTCCCACGGCAGCGTCAATCTTGAAGCAAAACGCAAAACCTTAAATCACTTGACATTTCAGCCAATGACTGTGTTTCTGTGGATTACTATCATTGGCTGAAATATCTAGTGATTTGACATTTTGCGTGTTGCGCCAAGAGTTAAGGTGCAGTCCCATGTGGGCAGAAAACGTCGGCGTAAAGCAGAAACACATAAGAGTGAGAGACACGGACAGATCTATTTGTCTCTTTCACTCTCATAAGTTTCTGCTTTACGCCGACGTTTTCTGCCCACATGGGACGCCACCCTGCCGCTGCCATGGGACGTAGGTGGCTATGCTAATAGAAGGTGGTAGCACCGAGCCGAGTTCTAGACCTTATCTCAATTGCATACGAATTTCATTAAAAGAAATTTTGCGAATAAGCATGATATGCAGTTTATACCTTGTCAACATCACGAAATACATTTTTAAAACATTTTCATTCAATATGTATCATATGATACATATTCATGAAAAAGTTTTAAAAATTAACATTCGGAAAAGGTTCATAAATCCTTTTCTGGCTGTTACTTGCAAATTGAGGTTAGGTTTACCGTATTTCACCATTTACCTCATTCTATGTATGATTTCCACTAAAAGTATAAATTACGTTCGTATATAATCACTAAACATTAATTTAAAGTTCATTTACCCTTATATATTTAATTATAAGGAACCGCATACCAAGCACCTTATTGAATTTCGTCTCTCACCGACAGAGGGTCTTGTACTCGGCTCGGTGCTGCCACCTATTATTAGTTTTGCATCATGGAAGGTTATGACCTTTTCATACCTCTGCTTGCCGGCAGTGGCAGAAAAGGTGCAGAGCGGGAAATTGAAAAACAATTAATAAAATAATTTGTAAATATTGTTAATGTTATTCTTTTCGTTATGAAATTTAAACGTGATTGGTGGTTTGTTACAAAAAAAAAACTTTTATATTTTAATAGCACAATAAATAATACTAACAATATTTAAATTTCTAGAACTTATTTTTTTTTTAATTTCCGCCATTTTCAATTTCTTTAATCTCATTTATTTTCAAATTTGTACACTACTTAGCAAGTCGGCCCTAGCAGTAAACAGCGCCTTCACTTCGCCTGGTGGCCGCGGTCAACTCTCATCCTACTTTTTCTTTACAGGCCTCCCATTAAGTGGCACCGGGCTGCTATTTAGAGATGTGTGAACGCGGATATCTTTCGCATGTGCAGTAGTGATCCCTGTGTATTTTTAGGTTGACGCTGATGACAGATGGGTTAACATAACCTAAAAAGATACAGCAATCACTACTACGCATATCAGAGATGTCCACGTTCATACATCACAGGAAATAGAAAAAATAGGAAAACTGACCTGTCCTTTTCCGAGTACTTAAATGTTAAATTCCCCACGCGGGAAGTTTACTGCAAACTTGTATGAAGAAGTTTATTAAGTATTTTTACTTATTCACTAGCTAACTTCTTTGGTTCCCGTTGTGGGAAGAATATATAGCCTTAGGTCTGGAGCGTACTCCGTTGCTGTAAAAAGCGTCGACTTCACTGCGTTGATTGCTGAGGGAAAATTAATGGACCAAGTGCATGGTACCAAAAAAAGAATCAAATTTATGCACCGAATTTGTGAAGAAGTCTATTTTGTAGGCTTCTGCTACACAACCTATATGACAACCTATATTTCAGAAAAGTGTAACCAGTGAAATATGCGGTAGATATTCATTGGCCCATACTCTCAGTTTTTCATAATCTGATTTTTCCACAAAAATTGACCAAAAAATGATCACAGATTTCAAATCAATTACAATTACGTTTTTGCCACAAAAGTACTCGAAAAGAACTCAACAGGGGTTATGACAAGATTTTGTTATTAACAATTAATAATACAAATATTTTTTGTTGATACAAAACGTACTAAAAAGCCGCAAAAGTACTAAAAAAAAAGCCACAAAAGTACTAAAAAATGGCCAAAAAGTAATCATAAGTGGTGATAACAAGATTTTGTTATAAACCATTTTTTATTTATTAATGGACAAAGACATATTAGACATGAGATATGAATTATATAAAGTTCTTTGGGACAAAAATTTCGAAATATGACCGTGGTTCTACTTTACGGCACGTTCAGGTACCTCTATGCAGGAAGAGTGCACTTTCCAAGGTCATATCTCGTGATCAATTAAGGCCAGGACACTTTTTTTTTTAATTACGCTAAATTGACTCCACTTTCATTTATCCTGCAGGAACTTTGTCATGGGATTCACAGGAAATGAGATATTTTCCAAAAACCCAACTGCAACAAAAAATGGAATTTTTGAAACCTTGCATATCCCCAAATTAATAGGACTGATAGACTTCCGAATTTGTGAATAAGTCTATTTTGCAGGCTTCTGCTACACAACCTATATGAGCTCATGTAACGAAATCAATAGCCATTGGTCCTTCGAAAATCCTGTATAGGAATTTGATTTTTTTTTGGTTAGATTGCCAAAAAAGAAATTTAGAATTGTTGAAAAAGCTGCACTAAATTTCAGAAAAGTGTAACCAGTGAAATATGCGGTAGGTATTCATTGGTCCATACTCTCAGATTTTCATAATCTGATTTTTCCACAAAATCACTAAATTTGAAAACCGGGATCATTTGGATACTAGATGGGAATGCGCAAAAAGAAAATATGAACCTCTTAAACCTAGATTTGAAAGACGACTGGATGTACGTACAAAACCTCTTCACATTACCACCCCCCTCCACTCGTGAATGACTGCTGTGCGCCTGCGCTGTATGCTGCAATAGCGCGCACCATTTGAAATCTTTGCCGTGCATACGTCTGAACTCTCGTTAGAAATAACTAATGGAATAGACATCAATCTATCGTAGAGGAGTTTCAAATATTAATTTGTTAATGGCAATTCATAATATTGAAGTGTGATTAAAATAAGAAAACATATTCATTCAAGATGAAGGAATTTATTCATTATAAAAAAATCATAAAAATGTGATAATAAGCAGGCAAATTTATTAAATTTAGGATGACCTACAACATTATATTCTTGCTGAAGTAATAGAATTTATGCTCAAACATGCCTAACTTCGCTGTAAATAATATTATGCTTTGATTTTATTTTAAAGTACTATGCTAATTTAAATAAATATTTCTCACAATGATCATTTATCATTTAAATACTTCTTAATTTCAGCATTATAGAGTAGAGTGGGGTCAAGTAGGTCAGTTTTTTTTTGGCGAGCTCGTGCGATGGTGTTTTTGCACTGATTTTGACAAATAAGCACTTGTTGGAAAGGTTATACATCTGGCAACATTTTGCCAAAAATAATTTTATGTCTGGCTAAATATTTTTCAAGCTAAATTCAATAAGGCGAAGGTACTTTTTTTTGATGTTTTTAAAATCTGGGGGTACGATAGGTCACTATATTCGAGGTTAAATAAAACAATTTAAACCTCTAGAAAATCAGCGGTTCAACTTTTATTTGAAGAGTATGAATACTGCAGATTATTTAAAAATTAATAACTCAAATAATAAATGGTATCCATTGACGTCATTCCGGTAAGAAAATGAGGAAGTGGCAAATGATGTGAAAAATCATGAAACCGCGGAAGGAAATGTTTAAAAAACGTGTTTTTTTCAGCAGCTGCTTTAATTAATTAATTAACGAATTTTTCACTTCGTTTTGGCGTTTTTCGCACACAATTACGCACCATTTTCCTGTCTGAATAATTCAAATTTACATTATAGTAGTGACCAATAGTGCCCCCAAACGACTGACCTATCGTGCCCCCAAGCGTATGTTTCATGTTGATGTCTGTATTTTTTTTTAAACCAAAAATATCGACAAAACCAACACAAAACTCGTGTTCAGCAATAATTTTTACGTCAGAAAAAACTCACTTGACAATTTTTTTACATTGATTAAATGTACTGTACTGAGGACGAAAGACAATGCGTTTTCGCAGAACAACACGCGAAAAAATAAACGACGCCGTAACTAATGCAGCTGATCGACGGTGACAGACGAAATGACAATCGTCAACGATGTGCTCTACCATGTATCTAATTCACGCAACACGAGCGACCTCTGCAATAACATAGCAAAGATAATGCCATATACCTATTGTACCCCCATACCTATTTGACCCCATTCTACTCTAGGTACTTTTTATGTAAAATGATTGTAGGTTCAAATGACCCAAACAAAAACGTAAAATTTAGGACCATTTTTTCACCTGTAAACTAAATTGTCTATATTCTATTCTTTAAATACATCATTTGCTGCTATAGACGTGGTCGAATTCGCTGTGTACATAAATCGATTTAGATGGATCATCAAGCAGAGACTCAGTTATCGAGTTCTTTTCATTCTCGGTGGGCTTTGAAAAATTCTTCTTTGAATTTTTCAAATTCTTTTTTCGTTTTACTGTAGAGTGGAATCGTTGCACTTCAATCTTCTTCTTTTCAGATGGCTGATGTTGTGGTCCAGTTTCAATACTTGTTGTTTTTTTTTTTTTTTTGATTGCCTGAATTGGATCAACAAGTCGTTCTGCGGATTTCATGATCTGTGAAAAATCTTCAGCAGTAAACTTACTTTTATTCACCTCCATAGCCAACTTTAGCGTACTGTTAAGTTTCACTTCGTCGTTGAAAGTGTCACGCACATGATTCACTTGTGTTGACAATGCAGATGCTACTGTTTGGCTGTGGGCAACAAATTGCATTTCTTGCACTCGTTCATCATTTTTAACTTCACACTGTAACTTGCCCAGTCAAATACACGCGTGCATGTGTTTGCAGAAGTTTCCCCGAATCTCATGATCAATGCAGTTACAGGAAAGCTGGTGTACACAGACTTTACATTTCGGGCATGCAAGAAGACATCCAGGGCAGTCTATTTTGCAATTGACGGTGACAGCATAAGATCCTCCACTAGCAGTTGATGATTGAACCTTGCATTCATTTACAGAAATTATTGAAATCATACCATCTGTGATTGAATCGCTGTCCCGATGGCTCTGTCCAATTCTCTCCATACGATAAGTAGGCTTCCCCT